>JAJQKJ010001036.1:0-165636 GCA_029574335.1 Rana kukunoris
AGAGGAGCGAGGAAGCCCGTTCTGGAGCCTCGTCCGTTGTTTCTTTTTGTCTTTCTAGGTACGGATGTTAAAAGAGCTTCATTTTGGGGTGGGAGCACGTCGACATTAGCATGGGTGTGTTTGTACGACGGCTAGAGACCGAGGAGTGGCGACGCCCCCGTTGTTCTCCGCCATTTCCGCCGGCCCCCCCCGGATGTAAAAGAGCTTTGTTTGGGGTAGGGGCCTGGCCGAACATGGCGGAGAGCATCGGTGGGTGTCTCTCTCCCGGCGAAGCGGCGGCGAGCCGAAGACAGGGGGGGGGTAGGTGTACCCCCCCGGCGGAAGGCGAAGACCGAGGAGGGGTTTCGCCCCGTTGTTCTCCGCCATTTCCGCCGGCCCCCCCCCCGGATGTAAAAGAGCTTTGTTTGGGGTAGGGGGCCTGGCCGAACATGGCCGGAGAGCATCGGTGGGGTGTCCCCCCCCGGCGGAAGGCGGCGGCGAAGACCGGTGCGGGGCTGGAGCCCCCCCGGCAGAAAACGTCTGGAAGACCGAGGGGCTCCGCCCCCGTTGTTCTCTGCTTCTTTCGGCCGGCCCCCCCCGGATGTGAAAGAGCTAATTTTGGGTGGGGGCCTGGCTGGACATGGCGGAGATCATCGGTGGGTGTCCCCCCCCGGCAGAAGACGGCGAAGCCCGGGGCCCAATGGGCTGGTGGTGGGGGGTCCCGGCAGAAGACCCCCGGAGCTGACTAATAAATTATTTTTTTCTGTGTGTTTTTTTTTGTGTTTACACTTTTCCACCCGGTGAATGGGTAGGGGTACGATGTACCCCATACTCATTCACATAGGGTGGGGGGCCAGAATCTGGGGGCCCCCTTATATAGGGGGCTCTCAGATTCTGATAAGCCCCCCGCCCGCATACCCGACAACCAACGGCCAGGGTTGTCGGGAAGAGGCTCTTGTCCCTTTCGACATGGGGACAAGAGTGCTTTGGGGTGGGGGGGCAGTGCCCCCCTCCCCCACAGCACACACTCCCCCATGTCGAGGGCATGTGGTCTGGTACGGCTCAGGAGGGGGGGGGGCGCTCGCTCGTCCCCACCCCCATTCCTGTCCGGCCAGACTGCGTGCCTGGGAGAAGGGTTTGGTCTGGATCTGAGGGGGAACCCCACGCCGTTTTTTGGCGTGGGTTTAACCCCTTATGTTCCAGATCAAATCTAAGAGCCTGTTGTGCACCAGAAGGGGGACCCCCACGCCGTTTTTTTTTGGTAATTTGGGGTGGAGTTTCCCTTTATCCCGGTCCTGTCAGGGGGGGGGGGGATGCCTGCTCGTCTGTCCCTACAATGTATGAACAGCGATCTGTCATTTCCCCTACACAGTCCCACCCCCTTTACAGTTAGAACACACCCAGGTAACATATTCAACCCCTTCCGCGCCCCTAGTGTTAACCCCTTCCCTGCCAGTGTCATTTTTATAGTAAGCAATGCATTGATATACCATTGCTCGCTACAAAAATGCCAAATCTCACAAAAATGTGTCCGCCACAATGTCGCATTAGACAGAAAAAACAATGATAGCCACCATTACTAGTAAAACAAAAAATTATTCAAAAAAAACCCATAAGACCAACCCCTACTTAGAACTTTTGCCCAAACCAATCAAACGCTTATTGTGATTTTTTGCAACCAAAAAGATGTCCAAGAATACTTATCGGCCTAAACTGAGGGCAAACATTTTTTGAATATATTTTGGGGGAGATTTTATTATAGCAAACCGTAAAAAAGATGTTTTTTTAGTTACCAAATTGTCGCTATATTTTTGGGTCAAGCAAAAATAAGAAAAAAAAACGCAGAGGTGATCAAATACCACCAACAAAAAAAAAAATTGAATTTTTAGGGGGGGGGGGGGGGAGGATGAGGACGCCCAATTTTTTTGGGGGCCACGTCGCACAACCACGCAATTGTCAGTCAAAATGACGCAGTGTTGAAATGCAAAAAATGGCCCCGTCAGTGACCAGTAATATGCTCTGGGGCTCAAGTGGTTACAAATTAAGAATACACTAAAGTTAGCCCAATTTATGGCCATAATGTGAAAGATGATGTTACACCGAGTAAATAGATACCCAACATGTTACACTTTAATATTGCACACACTCATGGAATGGCGCCAAACTTCAGTACTTGAAAATACCCATAGGCAACGCTTTTTTATGTGTTTCAGGTTACCAGTTTAGATTTACAGAGGAGGTCTAGTGCTAAAAGTATTGCTCTCGCTCTAACGTACGCTATGATACCTCACATGTGGGTTTTGAACGGGGGTTCAATATGTGGGCGGGGCTTACACATTTAAGGCCCGCCCCCATATATGGAAACATTCTTCAAACCACACATGTGAGGTATCATAGCGTGCGTAACAGCAAGAGGAATATTTATAGCACTAGACCTCATCTGTAAATCTAAACTGGTAACCGGAAACAATAAAAATGCTGCTTGTTCGCTTCTGACTGCGAGCTACTAGGGACAGGGGCGTTTAAATTATTACTATTTAGGTTTGTTACGTAAAAATTCTATAAGACCTCCCGTTCAGCTTGTAAAGCATCACTTCATGGGGACCAAAAAAAAATTTAACACCTCTAATGCTTTCATCCGCCATTGCAGATTTGATTCTGGTACTGCATTTCGAGTGAACTGGGCATGCTCGAACAGTTAGAAAAAGAAGTTGGAAGTTTCATCCTGAAAATGACTTGCATCTTTCTGAGCATGCTCAGAAAGCTCTTTTTTTGGCTTAGTAATTTAAGGACATCCTTAACAGGTGTAAGCAGTTCCAAGTGCACACAAACTAGAGGCTGACATTTCTTCATGTGTTTCCAATTGGTTCATTAGCACACATGTTATAAAAAGCGTGGATACTGCACGTGTCAGCTGCCCCTCAGAGGGGGCAGATTTGCTGGCTGGAAGGAATGGCGGAGTGAAACAGAGATGTTTTGGAGCAAGTTTTGTATTTTTTGATGTTTTCTCTGCTACATAATTTTGCTAAATGTTTCTCAAGATGTTAATGACTAATGTTTTAATCCTGTGGGTCTATCCTGTTATTTCAAAAGCATGATTTATTTTCCAATGACTGTGAAATAAACGTTGGTCTTTTTTGTTTTTAGGTGTTTTATATATTTTTGGTGTGTTTATTTGTAATTTTTTGTTTTGCTTTCCTTGTTTTGTGGACCAATAAAATTACTTTCAAATTTTGAAGTTTGTTTTGTGATATTTTTTTCCTGCTATGGATTTCAACCGCTGCAGCTGAAATAGTTTGGGCCTAAACCATCAAGTGTGATTTGTCTCTAAGATCTTTCCTGGTGTGTATGCATGAAATGTTTAGTCACCAGAAAGGAAGGAAGACAAAGCGGTAAGTAATGTTTCCTAGAACTGATGTCCAGACTGACTTTTTAAAGCACATGTGCAAGATGTAGGAAAAGCTGCAAACAGGGCCTGTTGGAGGTGGGGGGGGGGGGGGGGGTGGTGTGTTTTTTTGGACAGGCTTGAAGTGCTGATTTACAGCGCTGTGCTTGAAACTAGCACAAGACAATCCTATTCTAATTGTGGGTTGTTTGAGGGAAGCCAATTGAGTGTTAGAACCCCTGCTAGTGTTTTTAGGTTGGGCTTTGTGTCCCTTTTCCTAAAATTGGCTTCACTTCCTGTCACACAGCTGAACAGGAAGTGAGGTTAAAACCCTACCAATGGTCTTTTCTTCGGGACACAGGTCAATCTAACTAGTGTCACCATTAAGCAAATTGCACTGCAGTGTACACCCCAAATGATTAGTTACTTTGGGGTTTAGTAAAGGCAAAGCCGCTCTGCAGTAGAAGCGTAGGCAATGAAAATCAGAAGGGAAGCACTGATGGTTTTTACTTCCAATCCCGCCAAGTTTTGAGTTTTCTTCCTTGCTTGTCCACTTGTAGTGCAAAGTGGATTTGCCTTTAGTAAATGGACCCCAAAGTCCAAGATTCCTACTAATTTGGGGTGTACACAGCAAAATGCCATTTCCAAAATGGGAAACTATTTATATTGATCTGTGTGTCCCCAACAAAACATTACTCAGGTGTTTCCCTCACTTCTGTTTGCTTGTGGCTGGCTGTGGAGAAGTGAATGAATTAAGTAGAAAGTGACAACATTTGTGAGGTGTCTTTACCCTATCAGGGGTGCAGGCATCCCCAAAACAAACATGAAAATAGTTGATTTAACATTGGGTGGTGTTTGTGGGGGTCCCTAACACACATTCATACATATTAGCAACGCTGGATCCTGGCCTATTGGCATGGTTATATTTTCTTAAGCCTCTCAATAAAATGATCTGAAATTTGGGGTTAAACTGGAACAATAATCATCACTTTTATTTTTTGGATTTCTTTCATTTTGGATAGAGTTGGGGGGGGGGGGGGGGGGGTTAGAAGCTCTGTCAGTTTATTTTGTATTATCCCTGTCCGTTTGGGGAGATTGGCCTTCACTTCCTGCCCCATAGCCAAACAGGAAGTGATCGAAAAAGTAGGCAAATTAAGGGCCCCCCCAAGTCCCCCCCCACAGAACTTGTGTGTGTCCCCTGAAAATTCCTGGGTGGGTCATAAAAAAACAGGGTGTGGCCTTGACAGGAAGGGTGGGTCATTTTTCTATTAGGGGGGTGCCAAAATTTGGTCAGGCCTAGGGCAGCACAAAACCTAAATATCCTACTGCATATTAGGGCTTATTTAGACAGGATCCAATTTACAGCATGTTTTTAGATTGTGGGAGGAAACCCGCACAGGGAGAACATGCAAACTCCAGGCAGATAGTGTCACGGGCGGGATTCGAACCAGCAACCCTTTTGCTGCTAGGTGAACATGCTACACACTACGCTACTGTGCTGAACGAACATGATTGCAGCTGAAAGCATGAGATGTTTTTTTTTTTACCAATTCCATGATTTCCAGCCTGGAGGACAGATGTGGGGTCTAATTGACCCCGCCTTTCTCTATAAAGAGGACCTGTCACACACTAGTCCTATTACAAGGGATGTTTACATTCCTTGTAATAGGAAGAAAAGTGAAAAATAATACAAACAAAGGGACAAACAAGTGCAAAAATAAAATATTAAGTAAAAAAATAAAATAACAAAGGAATTTAAATGCTCCTGTCCCTAGTAGCTCGCACTCAGAAGCGAACACGCATGCAAGTCCCACCCACATATGTAAACATCCTTCAAACCCCACATGTGAGGTATCATAGCGTGCGTTAGAGCGAGAGCAATAATGTTAGCACTAGACCTCCTCTGTAACTCAAAAGTGGTAACCTGAGAAAAAAAGTCAAGCGTTGCCTATGGAGATTTTTAATAACGAAGTTTAGCGCCATTCCATGAGTGTGCGCAATATGAAAGCGTGACAAGTTAGGTATCTATTTACTCGGTGTAACATCATCTTTTACCTTATCCCTAAAAATTGGCCTAGCTTTACTGCTTTCTTATTTTGTCATTCATGAAACAGGTTTTTTTTTGGAAAGCCAAAAAAAAAAAAACGTTAGAAAATTTTTGGCACAAATACTGTTGGAAATGTGTCCGAAAAAATGGCCGCCACTTTATTCCCTAGGGTGTTTGTTAATAAAATATATATAATGTTTGGGGGTCCTGAGTAAGTTTCAAGGAAGAAAATATAATTGTTACATGAAGGAGAGAAGTGCCAGAATAGGCGCGGTATGGAAGTGGTTAAAGTGCACATGGACAACCAATAAAAGTGAAAAATTCCTTGAAATTTCGTACCATGGGGGGGGGGAGGCAATTAGGGGCGCCATCAGGAATTATGGGGCCCCTTACACAGCTTCAGGCATGGGCCCCCTGGAGCAGAGAATAGGGGGGGGGGTGCCGCCTGATATTAAGAAGGGGGGGGGGCTGCCGCAATTTGATAAGCGGGGGGTTCCTTTACTAAAAAATACATATAGAAAAATATATATTAAAAAGGGTGGTAGCCATCCGGGGGCCCTGGGGACCACTGGGCCCTTTAATAAAAAGAAACTTCTGGGCTCTTTAATGAAAAATAAATTACAATATCTACATATATAAAATAATAAAAAAGGGGGTTGCCTTGGGAGCTCTGGGCCCTTTAATAAAAAAAAACTACCAAAAATCTAAAAAAAAAATAACATTGGGTGGGAGCTGTGGTGGTGGCTCAACGTGAATGGCACTGCGCTGACAAGCCGTTCACCTCTGCAGCCAAGGGTTCGGATCCCGGTCTCGGCTACATATGAATTGAGTTTGGTGGTGTCAGCCCAGCTCCCGGTGGGTGTGCTATGCAAGGTACGCCTGTGCTTAGTATGCCCACCCCCCCCCCCCCCACAAAAAAAACACCACACTTGCACACACTTTGGCCATGAGGTCTCCTAAAATAAAGGGAGGTGAAGGACCTACAGGGCTGGCTGGGTGGGCTACACTCCTTCATAGGGGGAGTCCCTCTGTCCCATTGGGCTCCCAAGTGTAGCAGGTGGGGTGAGGCCCCCCTCACACCCACCATTGCCACCGGGGGCATGGAGAAGGATGGCGATTGCAAGTCCAGCTCCTCTCTCTCGACTTCACGCACAAAATACACTTTAAAAAAGAAATTAAAGTAAAAAGTAACAAACCTGGGGAAAATGTTTATAACATTTTTAGAAGCAAAAAGGGGCCCTCTGGGAGCTTTCAAAATTATATTATATATATATATGTTTAAAAAATAACCAAAAAATATATCATATGTTTTTTTTTTGATTTTTTTGTAAAGGTGGGGGGTTGTCATCTGGAGCCCTGGGGATCTCCGGGCCACTGGGGACCAGGCCACTGGGGACCTCCAGACCCCTAAACCAAAACATTGGCCCTTTAATAACAAAAAATTTGGGGGGTTGCCACCCGGGGCCCTGGGGACCTCCAGACTGCTAAAAAATATTAAATTCCAAAAATTGGCCCTTTAATAAAAAATCCTACAAAAACCAACTAACAAATATATATACAAAAAAAAAAGAGGGGGGGTTACCATCTGGGGCGCTGGGGGGCCTCCAGGCATCTGGGCACCTCCGGACCCCGGGCCCCTTACAGGTGTACAGGGCCGCCATCATGAATTTTGGGGCCCCTTACACAGCTTCAGGCATGGGCCCCCTGGAGCAGAGAACCGGGGGGGGGGGTGCTGCCGCATGAAATTGAGAAGCGGGGGGGGGGGGGGGGGGGGGGTGCCACAAATTGAGGAGCGGAGGGGCCCTTTACAAAAATTTTGACAGAAATAAGAAATAAAGAAAAATATATATAAAAAAGGGGGGTAGCCATCCGGGGCCCTGGGGACCTCTGTGCTCTTTATCAAATAAAAATACAAAAGAGAGAAAATACATATATATATATTTTTTAAATATAACATTTATCGAAAAAAAGTAAAAAAACAAGGGGGTAGCCTTCCAGGGCCCTGGGGACCTCTGGGCCCTTTCCTTAAAAAAAAAAAAAAAAATATATTAAAAAAATATATATATTTTTTTTAAATATATATATTTTATTTTAAAAAAAAGGGCTTGCCATCTGGGGCCCTTAGTGGCCTCCGGGCCCCTGGGGACCTTCGGAGCCCTTAAACAAAAAAAAAAAAAAAAAAATTGTTTTTTTTGTTTTAGGGTGGTTCCCATCCGGGCCCCTGGGGGCCCCCTGGGGACCCCCGGGCGGTGTAATGCCTGTACCCCCCTAATGGCGGCCCTGCAGGTGTACTGCCTGTACCCCCCTGATGGCGGCCCTGGGTGTAATGTCAGCATGTGAAAAAATGACATTCTGAAGGAAAAAAGCCATTTAAAACTGACTCGCGGCTATAATGAATTGTCAGCTCTTGGAATTTGCAGGAGAATTCATTCATTAAAAACACCAAAAAAAAAGCGTGGGGGTCCCCCCAAATTCAATAACCAGACCCTTTAGGTCTGGTATGGATATTAAGGGGAACCCCGCCATCAATTTTTAAAAAAAATGACGTGGGGTTCCCCCCAAATATCCATAACCAGACCCTTCAGGTCTGGTGTGGAATTTAAGGGGAACTCCACTCCAAATTTAAAAAAAAAATGGCGTGGAGTCCCCCCTAAAATCCACACCAGACCCCTTATCCGAGCACGTTGACCTGGCCGGCCGCAGAAAGGAGGGGGGGACAGAGCGCGGCCCCCCCCCTCTCCTGAACCGCACCAGGCCACATGCCCTCAACATTGGGAGGGTGTTTTGGGGTGCCCCCCAAAACACCTTGTCCCCATGTTGATGAGGACAAGGGTCTCTTCCCCACAACCCTTGCCCGGTGGTTGTGGGGGTCTGCGGGCAGGAGGCTTATCGAAATCTGGAAGACCCCTTTAACAAAGGGGCCCCCCAGATCCCGGCCCCCCCCCTGTGTGAAATGGTAATGGGGTACCTTGTACCTCTACCATTTCACGAGTAAAAAAAAATGTAAAGGGTTAAAAAAGACAAGAGCCGGTTTTTGACAAGTCCTTTATTATCTTCTTTCTTCTTTCCTTCGGGTTTCTTCTTCCTCCTCCTTCTTCTTCCTCTGCTTCTGTCTTGGGTCTTCTATTCCCGCATCTTGCCCGGCGTGTTCTTCCATCTTCTTCCGCTGTTCTTCTCGTCCGCATCTTCTTCTCCTTCTTGTTCTTCTTCGCCGGAGGCGGCCGCTTCCAATTGAAATCCCCGCTGTCTGCCGGACCACGCCCCCCCCCCTCTGACGCCACGGGCAAGCTCTTAGGAGTGTGCTGCCAGTGCGTCAGAGGGGGGCGTGGTCACATGTCAGAGGGCGGGCAATTCAATTTGAAGCTTGTGCGCGGCTTTTTCTTTGCCAGAGTCGCCGCTTCCAATTGAATTGCCCGCTTTCTGGAACATGTGACCACGCCCCCCTCTGACGCACTGGCACCACACGGGGACTTTCCTAAGAGCTTGCCCGTGGCGTCAGAGGGGGGGGCGTGGTCCGGCAGAAAGCGGGGATTTCAATTGGAAGCGGCGCCTCCGGCGAAGAAGAAGAAGGAGAAGATGCGGACGAGAAGGACAGCGGAAGAAGATGGAAGAACACGCCGGGCAAGATGCGGGAATAGAAGACCCAAGACAGAAGCAGAGGAAGAAGAAGGAGGAGGAAGAAGAAACCCGAAGGAAAGAAGAAAGAAGATAATAAAGGACTTGTCAAAAACCGGCTCTTGTCTTTTTTACACTGACACTTTTTTTTTCTCGTGAAATGGTAGAGGTACAAGGTACCCCATTACCATTTCACACAGGGGGGGGGCCGGGATCTGGGGGGCCCCTTTGTTAAAGGGGTTTTGTTCTTCCAGATTTCGATAAGCCTCCGCCCGCAGACCCCCACAACCACCGGGCAAGGGTTGTGGGGAAGAGACCCTTGTCCTCATCAACATGGGGACAAGGTGTTTTGGGGGGCACCCCAAAACACCCTCCCAATGTTGAGGGCATGTGGCCTGGTGCGGTTCAGGAGAGGGGGGGGGCCGCGCTCTGTCCCCCCCTCTTTTCTGCGGCCGGCCAGGTCAACGTGCTCGGATAAGGGGTCTGGTGTGGATTTTAGGGGGGACTCCACGCCATTTTTTTTTAAATTTGGAGTGGAGTTCCCCTTAAATTCCACACCAGACCTGAAGGGTCTGGTTATGGATATTTGGGGGGAACCCCACGTCATTTTTTTTAAAAAATTGACGGCGGGGTTCCCCTTAATATCCATATCAGACCTAAAGGGTCTGGTTATTGAATTTGGGGGGACCCCCACGCTTTTTGTTTTCGTTTTTTTATGAATGAATTCTCCTGCAATTGCCGGGAGCCGACAATTCATTATAGCCGCGAGTCAGTTTTAAATGGCTTTTTTTTTTTTTCAGAATGTCATTTTGTGCAAAGACATATTTCTAACCGCAGGAAAAGTGCGCTTTATTCACCTGCTGACATCCCCCCCCCCCCCCATGGTACGAATTTAAAAAAAATTATTCAAATGACGTGGGGGTCCCCCCAAATTCAATAACCAGACCCTTCAGGTCTGATATGGATATTAAGTGGAACCCCGCCATCAATTTTTTAAAAAAAATGACGTGGGGTCCCCCCAAATATCCATAACCAGACCCTTCGGGTCTGGTGTGGAATTTAAGGGGAACTCCACCCCAAATTAAAAAAAAAATGGCGTGGAGTCCCCCCTAAAATCCACACCAGACCCCTTATCCGAGCACGTTGACCTGGCCGGCCGCAGAAAAGAGGGGGGGACAGAGCGCGGCCCCCCCCCTCTCCTGAACCGCACCAGGCCACATGCCCTCAACATTGGGAGGGTGTTTTGGGGTGCCCCCCAAAACACCTTGTCCCCATGTTGATGAGGACAAGGGTCTCTTCCCCACAACCCTTGCCCGGTGGTTGTGGGGGTCTGCGGGCGGGAGGCTTATCGAAATCTGGAAGACCCCTTTAACAAAGGGGCCCCCCAGATCCCGGCCCCCCCCCTGTGTGAAATGGTAATGGGGTACCTTGTACCTCTACCATTTCACGAGTAAAAAAAAGTGTCAGTGTAAAAAAAGACAAGAGCCGGTTTTTGACAAGTCCTTTATTATCTTCTTTCTTCTTTCCTTCGGGTTTCTTCCTTCCTCCATCTTCTTCTTCCTCTGCTTCTGTCTTGGGTCTTCTATTCCCGCATCTTGCCCGGCGTGTTCTTCCATCTTCTTCCGCTGTCCTTCTCGTCCGCATCTTCTTCTTCTTCTTCTTCGCCGGAGCGGCCGCGCTTCCAATCGAAATCCCCGCTGTCTGCCGGACCACGCCCCCCCCTCTGACGCCACGGGCGAGCTCTTAGGAAAGTCCCCGTGTGGTGCCAGTGCGTCAGAGGGGGACGTGGTCACATGTTCCAGAAAGCGGGCAATTCAATTGGAAGCGGCGACTCTGGCAAAGAAAAAGCCGCGCACGAGCTTCAAATTGAATTGGCCGCCCTCTGACATGTGACCACGCCCCCCTCGGACGCACTTGCAGCACACTCCTAAGAGCTTGCCCGTGGCGTCAGAGGGGGGGGCGTGGTCCGGCAGACAGCGGGGATTTCAATTGGAAGCGGCGCCTCCGGCGAAGAAGAAGAAGGAGAAGAAGATGCGGACGAGAAGGACAGCGGGAGGAACAGAAGATGGAAGAACATGCCGGGCAAGATGCGGGAATAGAAGACCCAAGACAGAAGCAGAGGAAGAAGAAGGAGGAGGAAGAAGAAACCCGAAGAAAAGAAGAAAGAAGATAATAAAGGACTTGTCAAAAACCGGCTCTTGTCTTTTTTAACCCTTTACATTTTTTTTCTCGTGAAATGGTAGAGGTACAAGGTACCCCATTACCATTTCACACAGGGGGGGGGCCGGGATCTGGGGGGCCCCTTTGTTAAAGGGGTCTTCCAGATTTCGATAAGCCTCCTGCCCGCAGACCCCCACAACCACCGGGCAAGGGTTGTGGGGAAGAGACCCTTGTCCTCATCAACATGGGGACAAGGTGTTTTGGGGGGCACCCCAAAACACCCTCCCAATGTTGAGGGCATGTGGCCTGGTGCGGTTCAGGAGAGGGGGGGGGCCGCGCTCTGTCCCCCCCTCTTTTCTGCGGGCCGGCCAGGTCAACGTGCTCGGATAAGGGGTCTGGTGTGGATTTTAGGGGGGACTCCACGCCATTTTTTTTTTAATTTGGAGTGGAGTTCCCCTTAAATTCCACACCAGACCCGAAGGGTCTGGTTATGGATATTTGGGGGGAACCCCACGTCATTTTTTTTAAAAAATTGACGGCGGGGTTCCCCTTAATATCCATACCAGACCTAAAGGGTCTGGTTATTGAATTTGGGGGGACCCCCACGCTTTTTTTTCCCTTTTTTTAATGAATGAATTCTCCTGCAATTGCCGGGAGCCGACAATTCATTATAGCCGCGAGTCAGTTTTAAATGGCTTTTTTCCTTTGAAAAATGACATTTTGTGCAGAGACAGTTCTAACCACGGGAAACATGCGCTTTTTCACATGCTGACATTAGAGCCCCCCATAGTACGAAATTTAAAGAAAAATTACACTTTTATTATTGCACTTTTAGCATTATTAAAATCACTGCTCCCGAAAAAACGGCCGTTTTAAAAAATAAAAAAAGCATTGGTACATGTCCCCTGGGGCAGGACTGAGGTCCCCAAACACTTTTTAGGACAAAACTTGCAGATTAGCCTTTAAAATTCACTATTAAGATTTCCCCCCATAGACTTATACAGGGAGTTCGGCGGCGGCTTTAGTTATCAATCACATCGCGCTGCTGCTGCCGCCGGTTCATGCGCCTAATTAGGGATTCATCCAGCGCACTAATTAAGGCATGTACCGGCGCAGCGCAGATTCATTAGTAAATCAGCCCCAATGTCTTCACCTACCTGACATACATTGACCTACCTGACATACACAATGTCTTCATCTACCTGACATACACTGACCTCACCTACCTGACATACATGGACCTATCTGACATACATGTACCTACCTCACCTACACGGACCTACCTGACATACACGGACATACCTGACATGGACCTACCTGACATACACTGATCTCACCTACTTGACATACACTGACCTCACCTACCAGACATACATGGACCTAACTGACATACATGTACCTATCTGACATACACTGACTTCACCTACCTGATATACACTGACCTCACCTACCTGACATACATGTAACATGGACATATCTGACATCATGTGTCACAGCAGCCAGCCAGAAAGGAGTGGAGGAGAGGATAGCTGCCCGCCCATGCACTAGTGCAGCCTCTGCTTAACTGTGTAGAGCAGTGTTTCTCAACCTGGGGGTCAAATGAGGATTTGCCAGGGGTCACCAAAACCTGGGCTGTTCCTGAACCCCGCGGCCTCTTTACAGCTGCCCATTCAGTTCATGGCATAGCTGGGGGGCAGGGACTAGAGGTCAGCTGACTGGTGAGGAATGTGAAGTGGGAGGGGCTGGAGGAGACTCTATCTGCTGATTTTAGCATAGGTGTCACTGCTACGAGAAACAACAAAGTCGGAGACACAGTGAGTAACACTACCTGTGATTTGAGTTGCCTTTAAAAGTCCCCACTACAGTTCTCAGATTAGAAGATGACCATGATCAAGAGCAGGGATCCTCAAACTACGGCCCTCCAGCTGTTGCAGAACTACACATCCCATGAGGCATTGTAAAACACTGACATTCACAGACATGACTAGGCATGATGGGAATTGTAGTTCCTGAACAACTGGAGGGCCGTAGTTTGAAGACCCCTGATCAAGAGCATCTAAGTTGGCTGATCAGAACTCCCCACCAGCATTGCCACTGATCCCAACTCCCCGGCAAGGAGTAATAGAAGTAATAAAAATAGAGAATACATAGAAGGGAGAGGAAAAGAAGAGGGGGTGGAAAAAAAAGGTAGAGAAAGAATAAGAGAACAAAAAAGACAGTTAGAGAGAGATGGTGAACAAAAATTAGGATAGAGAGAGATAAAAGGGAAAGAAAGGAGAACAAAGATAAAGAGGGGTGTATCCTAAAATGTACCATAAGGGGTTTTAATACTGTACGAGAAGAAGGGACTCAGGCAGCGCTAAATGTCTGTGGGTTAGGATCGAAAATTACTTCTCTTATCTTGGGTGCCGACAACCCACGATAGGAAAATAATTTTACTGTTAGGGGTCCCCACAAGTTGGGAAATTTTATTAACGGGTCACGGCACTAGAAAGGTTGAGAACAACTGGTGTAGAGGATCGTCCCATGGGAAGAGGAGCTGGGAGTGGGAGTGGGAGCGCGGGTAGCGCCGGCATGAGAGGATTGATTGTGAGCCGTTCTCCGATCCATCACCCTTGGGAAGACAAAAGACGCTGTATTATAGAGCTGAAAAGACACTGTTACAGCTGACTTTACATTACCATTGCTACCACTTCTCTCGTGGTTAGACAGCCCCGCCTCCTGACCCTGTGCCTGTATCAGAATGACAGAATACCAGTCCAATCCTGGGACGGTTTCTGTCTATCTGATACAGGCAGGATTTTCAGTTGGTGTGGCTGTGGAACCACGAGTGGAGTGGTAGCAATAGCAATGTAAAGTCAGCTGTAACAGCGGCTTAGCAGCTGTATAATCCTGCGGCTTTTGTCTTCCCCAGTGTGATTGATGTTAGAATGGCTCCAGATCAATCCCCACGTGCCGCCGTTAGCCATGCTCCACCCCCTCCCACTACTAGCTCCTCGCCAGAAACAATATTTCTCCATCGCAAAATGTGAGTAGGCAATTGAAAAAATTGAGGACTTTAGAACAGTATAGGGGTAATTTTATTGAACAGTATAGGGGTTATTTTATTGAACAGCATAGGGGTTAGTGTAGTGTACATTATAGGTTGTAGTGTATTGTACATTATAGGGGTCGGTGTAGTGTAGTGGATAGTACAGTGAACAGTGTAGTTCTGATTGTATTACAGAGGTCAGTATAGTGTAAAAAACAGTATAGTGATCAATTTTGTTCTATGGATAGTGGTTTGTGTAGTGTGTAATGGTCAGTAACGTAATGCATTTGGTCAGTGTTAAAGCTAAGTAGGTTATTATTATAGTTTTATAACTGACTATGAGGTCAATACAATTATGCAGGTTTTGGGGGGGGGGGGGGGTTGTTCATTGGTGCAAATTGCTTGCCTTGACCCGGGTGCTGACAACCCACGCTACGCCACAGGATAGTATGTATTATTATTGAAATGACAGCACCTGTCTGGCGCCTGACTGGACTGACGTTTTTCTTTCAATTTAGGATTAATAATTAATAATTAATCTTCAAAAAAGATAAGCTAATAAATACAAATAGCCTGGCGCAGAAGATCCTCCAGCATTCCCAGTTAATCCGTTGAAAAGGCATCGATCTCCAGAAAGCTCAGAAGAGGAAACATCACATGACAGAATCGGTCATACGAAATGGTGTATCTGTCAAAATTGTAGGCCAATGCCGACACAAGAGGAATCACAATGTTGTGCAAACTTGGAGGACGTGAAGCCTTTATTAGAAGGAGGACTGAGCTGTGTAACAGATAATGACAAATTTATAGAGCGTTGTCTCACTAAAAGGATATTACTGTACCAGATCTCAGAGCACTCCGAATCCTCTAAGAAAGAATACACAAGGGATGCAAATAGGTATGTTATCATTTTTAGTTTATTTTTTTAATTATTCTGATTTATCTGCTGGAAACGGACAGACGTACCGTTTCAGCAGACAAATTCGATCGTCTGTACGGCTGGACAGACATTTTTTTCCAGCAGACAAATTTTAAAGCATGCTTTAAAATCTGTCTGCTGGGAACCCGTCCATACGACATGTCTGCTGGTTAGTACACTAACCAGCGGACATATCTGCCCGCACATCCGTCAAATGGATTCGACGCATGCGTTGAAGTTTTCTACTTCCTGGTGCTCTGACGTAGCGGCGTCAACGTCACTGACACGTCAACGCGCTGTCTGCTGGCAAGGATTTTGGTTTGATCATGTGTACAGCGATCAAAATAAAATAGCCCAGCAGACAAATCCGTTCAAATTGGTCTGTCAGTCCAATTTGATCTGATTTATTTAGTGGTGTGTACGCTGCCTCAGACAGCACAAATATAACACACTAAATGCATTCCTCAACCATATTAGTATGGTAGATTTCAGTGGCGGACGATGATCTAAATGTTATTAATGTCCCTCACTGTGCCCATCAAACACATCTACTGTGACCATCAATTGACACAACTATGCCATGCTTTGCAAAGCAGACACTGTGCCCATCAATTGTCACCACTGTGCCCATCAATCGTTATCACTGTGACCACCAATTGTCACCACTGTGCAATCAAATGCAACCACTGTGCCATGAAATGCACCCAGTGTGCCATTATTTATTGCCACTGTGGCAATCAATTGTCAACACTATGCCATGCAATCAAAAACAGACACTGTGCCCTCTAATTGTCACCACTTTGCCCATCAATAGTGGACACTGTGCACATCAATTGTCACCACTGTGCCCATTAATTGTCTCCACTGTGCTCATAAACTGTAGTCACTGTGCCCATCAATTATCGCCACTGTGACCAGCAATTATTGTCAATGTGCCCATCAATTGGAGCCACAGTGCCCATCAATTGGAGCCACTGTGCCCTTCAATTGGATCCACTGTGCCCTCTAAAATGGTGCAAATGTGACCTTTAAAAATCAGTATCCACCCCCCTGCTTTGCACTGACCTTGCTTACCTGCTTCTTACGTCCCTCGATGTCTTCTCCAACCGTAATGACGCCTCCGTCAACCACATTAACGTTAACCATAACCAGTGAAACTTTATTGGCTGAAACGCCTGTGAGTGTAATCCAAGGAGTGCACCACCCGTTCGCTCACGGGATAAGTTTTGGAAACCTATTACATCCTGAGTCCTGGAATTTTAAAAACATATTAGCGCCGATAATTCTGATAGGCACTTTCAATGTCTGGTGGTGGGAAGGCATAACAAATCCCGAACCTCCAGCTCTGGGACAGGGCATCTACCCCCCTTGTTCCCTCTCCCTTGTTCCGGGAGAAAAAACAAGGGGTTTTCGCGTTTTCTTTTGACGCGAACATGTCTATTTCCGGAGATCCCCATCTCCTGACTAGGAGATTGAAGATCTCCTGACTGAGAGCCCACTCGCTCTCTCTCAGCTGACTTCGACTGAGAAAATCTGCCGTCTTGTTTTCTATTCCTCTTAGGAAGACCGCTGACAATGACAGGGTGTTTGCCTCGGCCCAGCGAAGAATCTCTGTTGTAACGGCCGACAGGACTTCACTTCTCGTGCCGCCCTGCTTGTTCAGATAGGCTACTGCCGAAGCATTGTCCGACCGTACCTGTACCTGATGTCCCTGAAGTTCTTCCTGGAAGAATCTGAGGGCTAGACCAACCGCCCTCAGCTCCTTCCAATTGGAGGACTTCCCCAACTCGGCAACTTGTCCAAACTCCCTGCGCCGGAAGGGACCCTAGGTGAGCCCCCAACCCCTGCCGCTTGCGTCCGTGGTTACCACCTGAGGAACCGGAATATGCCATAGACGACCCTGCGACAGATTGGAAATCTTCCTCCACCACCAGAGGGACCTCTTTACCTGGATTGGGACCTGCACTAGGGTATCTAGACGCTCTAGATCGTGATCCCAGATTTTCAGGAGGAAAGCCTGCAGGGGCCGGAAGTGAAGGCCTGCCCACTGGACGGCCGGAAGGGTGGACGTAAGCAGGCCCAAGGTCGACATCAGGGACCTGATCGATACCTGACGACTGCCCTGTAGGGTGGCCACCGCCCCGTCTAGTTTCAGGGCCTTCTCCCTGGGAGAAAGACCCTTAGGAGGGTGGAGTCCAAAAGGTATCCTAAGTAAGGAATTCGTTGTGACGGTGACCGGCTGGACTTTTCTAAGTTTAACAGCCACCCTAGACCCGATAGGGTTCTCTTGGTTAATTCCAGATCTCTGGATAGTTGTTCTGGGGATGCTGCAAACAGGAGCAGGTCGTCCAGGTAGGCTATGATGCCCACTCCCTGAAGCCGCAGAAATGCTATGGGTTCTGCCAGGACCTTGGTGAACACGCGGGGTGAGGAGGACAGACTGAATGGCAAGGCCTGGAACTGAAGGTGCATCACCTCCCCTCCTAGGTCTATCGCTAAACGTAGATACCTTTGAGACCCCTCTGCGATAGGTACGTGCAGGTACGCGTCCCTGAGGTCCAGGGAGACCATAAAACAATTCTGTGGAAGGAGGGCCCTGACCGTAAAGATTGATTCCATATGGAACTTTTTGTATGCTATGGATCTGTTCAGAGGTTTTAGATTTAGGATTAACCTGTACCTCCCTGAGGGTTTCTTCACCACAAAAATGTGTGAGTAAAACCCCTTCCCTTTCCTCTGTCACTGGAACCCTGAGGACCACATCCTGGTTCTTTAGTTCCTCTAAGGCTCCAATCAGAGCCTCGGATTTTTCCCTGTCTCTGGGAAGTTGAGTGACCAGGTATCTTTGGGGGGGGAGGAGATGAGAACTCTAGGAAGTACCCCCTCCTTACTATGGCCAGGACGTACTTGTTGGGGGAAATCGACTCCCACTGTGGGAGGAAGGACCCCAACCTTCCCCCCACCCTGACCTGGGAGTCATTGTTTTTTAGCGGGCTGGTCAGGAGGGCGAAAAATCGCTCCTCTGCCCCTTCCCCTAGTAGTCCAGATTTTCTTCTGATCTTCTGGCTTTGGGACCCCCCTTTGGGGACGAAACCCCTTCCCCTTTACTGGAGCTTTACGTCTCAAGGGAAAAGATTTTTTCTTGTCAGCCGTACGATCCAAGACAGATTCAAGACCTGGACCAAACAGGAGATCCCCTGTAAGAGGTATCCCGCACAGCTTGGACTTGGAGGCTATGTCCCCTGACCAAGTTTTGAGCCAGAGGGCTCTCCTGGCAGAGTTGGCCAGAGTTGCCGACCTGGCTGACATACGGACCGATTCAGCCGAAGCGTCCGCAATGTAACCGATGCATCGCAACATTGTAGGGAAGGAGGACAAAATGGTCTCTTTATCTGTCCCAGCCTCAATGTGCTCCTGGATTTTAGAGAGCCAATGTTCTAAATTACGGGCCACCACCGTAACAGCCAATTCTGGTTTGAAGTTCCCCATAACCGAGTCCCATGTTTTTTTCAAAAGGGAGTCCATTCTCTTGTCCATTGCATCTGGAAGAGTTCCCATGTCCTCGAATGCCAAGTCCGTATTTCTAGATACTTGGGAGAATACCGCATCCAATTTAGGCACTTTGTTCCAAATGGATGCAGGATCCTCAGAAAATGGGAACCTCCTTTTAAGGGACTGGGAAAAAAAGGGCTTTCTTTCAGGGTCCTGCCACTCCTTCTTGATAGTATCAGTTAGAAGTTCATGCACAGGGAATACCCTTCTCTGCTGTTCCCCCAGACCCTTGTACATTTGGTCATGGAGGCTAAGAGGTTTATTTTCGGCCTGAATGCCCAGAGTCGTGTAAATGGCCCCTAACAAGTCCTCGACTTCATCCAGGGACAATTTATATCTTGAGGGCTTCCTGGACTCTCCGTCCTGGTCCTCATCCTTTGACTCAGCTTGAGAACTCGAGGCAACACTCTCCCCAAGGGAGTGGTCCACCTGGGAAGGGCCTGCAAGATCAACTGTCGTTGCTGTAGGTTCAGGTGTGACAGGAGCAAGACCCTGATCAACTGATTGGGTTGTAACCTGTGTGGGGACAGTGGGAGGTTGCAGCCTTTTTTAAATAAAGATTTGAAGGAAGCAAATGTGGAGGAAAGCTCCTTAACAGAGGCTGCTAAGCTACCTTCCTGCTCTTCATTCCTTTCCCTGACCAAGGAGTGAATGCATTCCCTACACAACACTTTGGACCAAGACTCAGGCAGAGTGTCCCTACAGGAGGCACATTTCTTTTTTGAACCGTGAGTCTTCCCTGTTTTTTCCAGGCTTTTCTGAAAGACAAAGGAAAAAAGGGGCCCACACATTAAAACAAAGTAAGAAAACCCCCTTTTTTTTTTTTTTTAAACTAGCAAAAAAAAAACATGGGTTACAACCCTGGGGAAAACCTACAAACAGACCCATCTGCTAGGTTTCCCTCGCCTCCCCCCCCCAACCACCAAGGAGGAATAGTGGGGGGAAAAGACAAGGCCTAAGGTTTAGGGACCCCTCCCCAGGGAACCCTTACCTTAGGCTGGCTGGAGGAAGCATCCTTGGTCGTGGCCCATTCCAGAGAAGTCGCCGACATCCTGAGGTGGTTGCGCTGTGTCTAACTTGCCCCAGCAAGCATCCGACTCCTCCAGCAAACACGCTGGGCCTCTATCAGCGCCGCGACCCAGAACCGGAAGTCGCGGGTCAAAGGGGAGGTTTCCGATGCGCCGTCGAATGACGTCACCCGCCACTCGGCCCGCGAAATTGAAAAAATATGCGGCCTGTAGCGAACAGGGCGTCCTGGAGGCCTCCCCCGCCATGGTCCCGTGGACACGATAGAGGACCCCCCTCAAGCCAACAGCCGCGCTCGACCGGGATTGGGGTGCGTCTGGCGGTGAGTATCTGCCTAAGAAAAGTAATTTCTTTAAGGAGGCCCCTGCTCCCCTAGAAAATCAAAAGAGCCACAGTCCCCTGACTGCACCGGCCTGGGTAACTCTGCAGTGTCTCCCCACCGGAGGAAACACTAAAAACTGAGGTCTGACAGGGGGAGGAGAGTTCTTAAAGGCTGTGCAGTGTTTCCTAAGGAAGAGGAGGAGCCTATCTCTCTATTGTGGCTGTCCTGAAAGACGAGAAGGGAAAAATTAATTATATATTTACTAAAAGACTTAAAAAATGCCGAACGAGAAAGTTATATTTATGCAAAGGATAGAATGAATGGAAGGATAGATATGGAGACAAAGGCTACACTGATGTCTGAGTGAGTGAAGGGATGAGTGAATATAAGTACACAAGATCAGACCGTCCTAAAGAGACCGGTCTGACGGACCGTTTTCATCATAGAAGTTTGAACTTGTCTGATGTGCGTACTTCTCCGATCGTGTGTACGCGGCCTAAGAGAAATAGAACAGAGTGATGCAGTGAATGTATATAACAGAGATTGGACACACTGATCTCTTAGAGAAGAATAGAGTGAAAGGATGGATGTATATTAGAGAAAGCAAAGACTAAGGCCTCGTACACACGAGGTAATTTTTCCGCTGAAAATGGTCCTATGGACCATTTCAGCCGAAAAATCTGCTCGTCTGTAGAGGCAAAGGGACCGTTTTGGCCGGATTCCTCCGGCGGAAAAATTTCAAAGCATGCTTTGAATTTTTTTCCGCCGGATAGATGCCCGTCAGATATGTCCGCTGGTTAGTACGGCAAACCAGCGGACATATCTGCCCGCACATGCGTCGTATCCTGTGAATGGATCCGACGCATGCGCGCGAAAGTGTTTACTTCCTGGTGCGGCGCTGTCCGCCGGCGGGGAATTTGATCCGATGGTGTGTACAGCCACCGGATCAAACAGCCCGGCGGACATATCCAATGGAAACGGTCCGTTGGACCATTTCCATCGGATATATGACATCGTGTGTACAAGGCCTAATGCTTGACAGAGGGAGCAGATGAATGGATGGATATGATAGAAATAGGACATAATCAAGCATAACTAAGGAACAGGAAGGATGGATATAATAGAACTTGGACACACTGATCTCTTAGAGAAGAATAGAATGAAAGGATGGATGTACCGTATTTATCGGCGTATATCGCGCACTTTTTTGCCCTGAAAATCAGGGCAAAATCGTGGGTGCGCGATATATACGCCGATACCCGCTTTCCCGCGCCGAGTTTTGAATACTGCGCCGACATATACCCAGCGCAGTACACTCGGGTATATTCGGCCAGTCTCGGCTTCTTCCGCGGTCACGTCCTGGACGTACAGGACGTGAGCGCGACAGTTGCCGAGCCTGTCCGAGTGTACTGCGCTGGCTATATGCTGGCACAGTATTCAAAACTCGGCGCGGGAAACGAGCGGGGAGGACGCCGCGAGGACGCTGCACCCGCCGAAGAGCACACCGGACCCGCCGCAGAAGGACACCGGACCCCCCGAGGCCGCGATGCAAGACACCAAAACTGTAAGTACAAAAGTAACTTTTTTTCCACAGGATTGGGGGTCACTTTAGGGGTGCGCGGTATACGCGGGAGCGCGTTATACCGCGATAAATATGGTATATTAGAGAAAGCAAAGACTAATGCTTGACAGAGGGAGCAGATGAATGGATGGATATGATAGAAATAGGACATAATCAAGCGTAACTAAGGAACAGGAAGGATGGATATAATAGAACTTGGACACACTGATCCTTTTGAGATGGATAGGATGGATGGACGGGTATAGGAGCTATTAGAACACAATGATGGTAGAGAGAGGGATTGGATGGATAAATGAATATATGGAATTGATATAGGAGACATAGTTGATACCGATGTGTGAGCGAGAGATAAGATGAATAGATGAATGTATATGTTACAAATAGGATACTCTGCTGCATGAATGAGGGATGGGATGGATAAATTGAGTTATATGGGAAACACACAAAATGATGATGCATGACAGGGGGATGGGATGGATGAATGGATGAATATAGGACAAATTTGATAGAGTGATGCGTGAGAGAGGCATAGACCGAATGAACCATCGGTCATTCATGCATGGACAGAGTACATGTTACGCTGATGGGCTAGGGAGACCCTCAGCATACGCAGAAGCGAGAATATTTTCAGGACGCGTGTGTGATACCTATTTGAGTGTGCTATACGTTCCTAGCTCTTCCTTCTCTCCTGTCCACAGAAGGTGCTTGTACATGACATCACCTGGGACGGACGATAAGAAAAGAAGGGTCGGCGTTGATTATCGTGCTGTGTGAGATATTCATGCTACATGCATCACTACATTGGGTGGCCATTATTTATTTATTTTTGTTAAATGTGCCATTGACGCAATTGCGTAGACCTGAGTGAGATTAGATAACGCTGTCCAGAAGACGGTAAGGGCCAAGTGGTGTAGAGGGTCGATCAGTCTCCTGCACCCACCGACCATCAGTCTCCTCCACCCACCATGAGTCTCCCCCATATGCACTAAAGTGTGGTTTTTAAAGGGGTGGTTCCCCTAAAAATAAATTTTGAACATTGCATTTCTCTTCTTAATTACATGTAGAATCGGCTGGTATTTTAAAAAAAATCCGTCCGTACATACCATTTTCGGCATGTAGTCTCACCGCCGCTTCCGGGTCTGACGGTCGGGGTAGGGCGTGCCTACTTGATTGACAGGCATCCGATCGACGCATACAGCGCGTCACGAGATGCCGAACGTTGGTGCTCATGTGCCGTATAGAGCCGCACCAACGTTCGGCTTCTTTCGGCATCTCGTGACGCTCTGTATGTGTCGATCGGATGCCTGTCCCCAACCATCATACCCGGTAGCTGCGGTGAGGCTGCATGAAGAAAATGGTATGTACGGACGGATTTTTTTAAAACTATCAGCCGATTCTAGATGTGATTAAGAGGATAGATGAAATGTTAAAAGTTTCTTTTTAGGGGAACCACCCCTTTAACTGCGGGGGTGTTTCTAATCCCCCACCATTGAAAACCAGCCAGGAGTGCAAACCGCCCTCAGTGCAACCCCCCCCCCTTGTAGGGGGAGTTTGCACTGACGGGGAATTGCATTAAGGTGGGGGGGTTTGCACTAATTAGGTAGTGGGGTTACACGGAGGAGGGTGGTTTGCACCAGAGGGGGGGGGGGTTTGCTATGATGGGGTGGTTTGCACTAAGATGGTGCTATTTTTAATAAAGGGGTGGTTTACACTTATGGGGGGGTGCTTTTGCACTAATGCTGTGTTTCAACTGATGTGGATGTTTTGCAGAAAGGGGGGGGTTTGCAATAGGGTGGGGGTTTCACTGAGGGCGTTTCCATTGAGGATGTTTGCACTAAAGGGGAGTGTTTACAGAATGGTGTCTGTGTTACATGCAGGTGGTCCAGCTCTTTTATGTGCTGCATGCCCTGCTGTGTACATACTTATATACCCTGTGATGTGCCCCGCTGTGTACCCCCTCAATGTGCCTAAGGTTCAGCACATGCCCTGCTGTGTACATACTTATATACCCTATGATGTGCCCCGCTGTGTACCCCCTCAATGTGCCTACGGTTCACCAGATGCCCTGCTGTGTACATACTTATATACCCTGTGATGTGCCCCGCTGTGTACCCCCTCAATCTGCCTACGGTTCACCACATGCCCTGCTGTGTACATACTTATATACCCTGTGATGTGCCCCGCTGTGTACCCCCTCAATGTGCCTACGGTTCACCAGATGCCCTGCTGTGTACATACTTATATACCCTGTGATGTGCCCCGCTGTGTACCCCCTCAATCTGCCTACGGTTCACCACATGCCCTGCTGTGTACATACTTATATACCCTGTGATGTGCCCCGCTGTGTACCCCCTCAATGTGCCTACGGTTCACCACATGCCCTGCTGTGTACATACTTATATACCCTGTGATGTGCCCCGCTGTGTACCCCCTCAATGTGCCTACGGTTCACCACATGCCCTGCTGTGTACATACTTATATACCCTGTGATGTGCCCCGCTGTGTACCCCCTCAATGTGCCTACGGTTCACCACATGCCCTGCTGTGTACATACTTATATACCCTGTGATGTGCCCCGCTGTGTACCCCCTCAATGTGCCTACGGTTCACCACATGCCCTGCTGTGTACATACTTATATACCCTGTGATGTGCCCCGCTGTGTACCCCCTCAATCTGCCTACGGTTCACCACATGCCCTGCTGTGTACATACTTATATACCCTGTGATGTGCCCCGCTGTGTACCCCCTCAATGTGCCTATGGTTCACCACATGCCCTGCTGTGTACATACTTATATACCCTGTGATGTGCCCCGCTGTGTACCCCCTCAATGTGCCTACGGTTCACCACATGCCCTGCTGTGTACATACTTATATACCCTGTGATGTGCCCCGCTGTGTACCCCCTCAATGTTCCTACGGTTCACCACATGCCCTGCTGTGTACATACTTATATACCCTGTGATGTGCCCACTCCTCCACACAGATCTTCTCTAGATCAGTCAGGTTTCTGGGCTGTCGCTGAGAAACACGGAGTTTGAGCTCCCTCCAAAGATTCTCTATTGGGTTTAGGTCTGGAGACTGGCTAGGCCACGCCAGAACCTTGATATGCTTCTTACAGAGCCACTCCTTGGTTATCCTGGCTGTGTGCTTCGGGTCATTGTCATGTTGGAAGACCCAGCCTCGACCCATCTTCAAAGCTCTAACTGAGAGAAAGGAGGTTGTTGCCCAAAATCTCGCAATACATGTCCCCGGTCATCCTCTCCTTAATACAGTGCAGTCGCCCTGTCCCATGTGCAGAAAAACACCCCCAAAGCATGATGCTACCACCCCCATGCTTCACAGTAGGGATGGTGTTCTTGGGATGGTACTCATCATTCTTCTTCCTCCAAACACGGTTAGTGGAATTATGACCAAAAAGTTCTATTTTGGTCTCATCTGACCACATGACTTTCTCCCATGACTCCTCTGGATCATCCAAATGGTCATTGGCAAACTTAAGACGGGCCTTGACATGTGCTGGTTTAAGCAGGGGAACCTTCCGTGCCATGCATGATTTCAAACCATGACGTCTTTGTGTATTACCAACAGTAACCTTGGAAACGGTGGTCCCAGCTCTTTTCAGGTCATTGACCAGCTCCTCCCGTGTAGTCCTGGGCTGATTTCTCACCTTTCTTAGGATCATTGAGACCCCACGAGGTGAGATTTTGCATGGAGCCCCAGTCCGAGGGAGATTGACAGTCATGTTTAGCTTCTTCCATTTTCTAATGATTGCTCCAACAGTGGACCTTTTTTCACCAAGCTGCTTGGCAATTTCCCCGTAGCCCTTTCCAGCCTTGTGGAGGTGTACAATTTTGTCTCTAGTGTCTTTGGACAGCTCTTTGGTCTTGGCCATGTTAGTAGTTGGATTCTTACTGATTGTATGGGGTGGACAGGTGTCTTTATGCAGCTAATGACCTCAAACAGGTGCATCTAATTTAGGATAATAAATGGAGTGGAGGTGGACATTTTAAAGGCAGACTAACAGGTCTTTGAGGGTCAGAATTCTAGCTGATAGACAGGTGTTCAAATACTTATTTGCAGCTGTATCATACAAATAAATAGTTAAAAATTCATAAATTGTGATTTCTGGATTTTTTTGATTATGTCTCTCACAGTGGACATGCACCTACGATAACAATTTCAGACCCCTCCATGATTTCCAAGTGGGAGAACTTGCAGAATAGCAGGGTGTTCAAATACTTATTTTCTGCACTGTATATATATATATGTGCCTATCCTCGGGTTTTCATTTTTAACATAGCACAGCATGGTTTATATATTTATTTATTCATTCATTTATTTATTTGTTATTTATTTATTCATTTTACTTTACTTTTTTCTTCTTTCTTTTTTCTAAATTCTAAAATCTAAAAATATATTATATTATATTATATATATATATATATATATATATATATATATATATATATATATGTAAGGTTTTTTTTTTTTTATATATATTTTTCATTTCTACATTTTTTTCTGAGGGTTGGTATATATGTGTCTTTGCACTTACCTATATGTCACACATAAGTGTGTTCATAATTCTTTGTGGTTACCTATCCTTTAGCCCCTAGGGGTGTGACCACTGAGGTCAGCAGATGGTTTGGTCCCCTCCAAGCCAATTCAATCCATTCACTTATTGAAAGTAGTGGTATATGGGCAGTGGACATGGAGGGGTCTCTACTGTCGAGCTCTGAGGAAGAGGCCCTAGACGCCTCGAAACGCGTCAGCGGCAGTAACATATTCCTCGCATCCCCCCATTGTGGAGTGTGGTCCCAAGGGAATTCACCTACATTTTGTTGACAAGCCTGCTCAATCTGCTGTTTGTGAGTAGTTTTTAATACTATTACCATCGAAAAAAAGTGTCAAGTGGTAATGCACTAGACTGGTGCGCCTTTTTTTCTTTTTTTTTGTTTGTGTCAGGACTCCCCCATCCACGAAGGGCAGCAAGGTCACTGCTAGCACCACTTTTTCCAATTTTCTTACTTTAGACGAAGATCTGTCGATCAGCTATTGGACAACCCACCTGTCGCAGGAGTTTGCAGGTTTTCTGTTGCTCACTAATGTGCCCTGCTGTGTACAGCGTAATAAACCTTGCTGTGTGCCACGTAATGTTTCCTGCTTTGTGCCCATGCCATGTGCCCTGCTCTGTATCCCCTGATTTTACATATTGTGTGTCCTGCTATGTGCCCCATGCCCAGCGATGATGTTTGCGAGTGTGATAGGATGGTACGGGATGTGATAGGATGGGTGGGTAGATATAGAACAGAACAAATAATGAGAGGAAGATGGAATGGGATGGAATGGCAGAGGGTTGGTGGATATCGGAGCAATAAAATATAATGAGAACTGAGAGAGGGATGAGATGAATGGATAGAGGATAGATTGAGGTGAAAGAGGGGTGGAATGGATGGGTATAGGATGGTCTGATACATGTGAAAGGGATTTGATGAATGGATGGATGGATGTCAGACTGAGGTGAGAGAGGGATGGGACAAGATCATGGATGGATATAGGACAGACTGATACGTGCGAAAGGAATTTGATGAATGGACGGATGGATGGATGTAGGTCAGACTGATACATGCGAAAGGGATTTGATGAATGGATGGAGGGATGTAGGACAGACTGAGGTGAGAAAGGGATGGGACAAATTCACGGATGGATATAGGATAGACTAAACCGTGCGAAAGGGATTTGATGAATGGATGGATGGATGGATGTAGGTCAAACTGATACGTGCGAAAGTGATTTGATGAATGGACGGATGGATGTAGGTCAGAATGATACCTGTGAAAGGGTTTTGATCTATTGGATGGATGGATGTAGGTCAGACTGATACGTGCGAAAGGGATTTGATGAATGGAATTGATGAATGGATGGATGTAGGTCAGACTGATACATGAGAAAAGGATTTGATGAATGGATGTTGGTCAGACTGAGGTGAGAAAGGGATGGGACAAATTCACGGATGGATATGGGATAGGATTTGATGAATGGATGTAGGTCAGACTGATACATGCGAAAGTGATTTGATGGGTGGATGTAGGACAGACTGATACGTGCGAAAGGGATTTGATGAATGGATGGATGGATGTAGGACAGACTGATACGTGCGAAAGGGATTTGATGAATGGATGGATGGATGTAGGACAGACTGATACGTGAGAAAGGGATTTGATGAATGGATGGGTGGATGTAGGACAGAGTGATACGTGAGAAAGTGGTTTGATGAATGGATGGATGGATGTAGGTCAGACTGATACGTGCGAAAGGAATTTGATGAATGGACGGATGGATGTAGGTCAGAATGATACCTGTGAAAGGGTTTTGATCTATTGGATGGATGGATGGATGTAGGTCAGATTGATATGTGCGAAAGGGATTTGATGAATGGATGGATGGATGTAGGTCAGACTGATACATGAGAAAGGGATTTGATGAATGGATGGATGGATGTAGGTCAGACTGATACATGAGAAAGGGATTTGATGAATGGATGGATGGATGTAGGTCAGACTGATACGTGCGAAAGGGATTTGATGAATGGATGGATTGATGGATGTTGGTCAGACTGAGGTGAGAGAGGGATGGGACAAATTCACGGATGGATATAGGATAGACTAATACGTGTGAAAGGGATTTGATGAATGGATGGATGGATGTAGGACAGACTGATACATGCAAAAGTGATTTGATGAATGGATGGGTGGATGGATGTAGGATGGATGGATAGATGTAGGTCACAGACTGATACATGCGAAAAGTGACTGGATGGATGATGAACAGACTGATACATGCAAAAGTGATTTGATGAATGGATGGGTGTATGTAGGACAGACTGATACGTGCGAAAGGGATTTGATGAATGGATGGATGGATAGATGTAGGTCAAACTGATACATGCGAAAGGGATTTGATGACTGGATGGATGTATGTAGGACAGACTGATACGTGCAAAAGGAATTTTATGAATGGACGGATGGATGGATGTAGGTCAGACTGATACGTGAGAAAGGGATTTGATGAATGGATGGATGGATGTAGGTCAGACTGATACATGCGAAAGTGATTTGATGAATGGATAGATGTTGGTTATGGATGGATGATACGAAAGGGATGGATGGATGGATTGATGATGGGTGGATTGATGATGGATTGATGGATGTTGGTCAGACTGAGGTGAGAAAGGGATGGGACAAATTCACGGATGGATATAGGATAGACTGATACGTGCGAAAGGGATTTGATGAATGGATGGATGTAGGACAGACTGATACGTGAGAAAGGGATTTGATGAATGGATGGATGTAGGACAGACTGATACGTGAGAAAGGGATTTAATGAATGGATGGATAGATGTTGGTTAGACTATAATTAGAGAGGGATTTGATGAATGGGTGGATTGATGGATGTTGGTCAGACTGAGGTGAGAAAGGGATGGGACAAATTCATGGATGGATATAGGACAGACTGATACGTGTGAAAGGGATTTGATCTATTGGATTGATGGATGTAGGTCAGACTGATACGTGTGAAAGGAATTTGATGAATGGATGGATGGATGGATGTTGGTCAGACTGAGGTGAGAAAGGAATTTGATGAATGGATGGATGGATGTAGGTCAGAATGATACCTGTGATGATTGATGGATGATGGATGGATAGGTCAGACTGATAAATGCGAGTGATTTGATGAATGGATGGGTGGATGTAGGTCAGACTGATACGTGAGAAAGGGATTTGATGAATGGATGGAGGTCAAACTGATACCTGCAAAAGTGTTTTTGAAGAATGGATGGATGGATGAAGGACAGACTGATACGTGAGAGAGGGATGGGACAAATTCATGGATGGATATAGGACAGACTGATACGTGTGAAAGGGATTTGATCAATGGATGGATGGATGGAGGTCAGACTAAGGTCAGAGAGAGATTGGATGGATCTGTGTCATATTGAGGTAAGAGAGGGATGGGATGGGATTAGGGGGCACACACATTACTGTACAGAGAAAAAACGAGCGCCACAAATTTGATAACAATTTTTCTATTGCCCATATATTGTAGATGATTATTCAGAGTGCCGGATTTTACCTTTTTTTTTTATCTTTCCTGAAACAGTATTCTTCCTTCACCTGCTGCTGCTGCTGCATGACAAACTCACAGTGTCAATAGAGAAGGGGGCGGGATCCAGGCAGGGCAGTGCTTTCCTGAATCCAAACTGTGAGAGAGAGAGAGAGAGAGAGAGAGGGAGGTGCTGGGGTGTTAGACACACCCACCTTGTCTCCTTCCAGTCTGCAAGACGTAGAGAACGTCCTCACGCAGATCTGTAGTCAGAAGTACAGGGAGCGAGCACGTTTGTCCCCCCCACATGAATCCTCGCTCTGCCTCTGCCTGCTTTATTTGAGATACACAACCCGGAAGTGGGGAGAAAGGACAAGAGATAAATCAACTGCTGAGAAAATATGAAGAAGCAGGAAATGAATACAGCGCTGCACTAAGGTAAGGGAAGCTACCTAGCTGATACATTTTTGTTCCTTTAGTGACCCTTTAAAGCGGTAATAGACATTGAAAAATGTCAGCAATTACTCAGAATCAGACTAGTACGAAGAAATAAGGTTCATATGGTAGCCAATAACAATACATGAATACCGACCATAAAAAATACAATTAAATTTGTAATATATCGTTACCAAGGTGTATACCATATGTAAGCTAAATAATAATTATTGTACAACAGCATGGATACCTGTGACAGTAATGTTTTAAAGCGGAGGTTCACCCTAAATATAGTCTCTCCCATGTGATCCAGCATACTGGCGTCAGCGCCAGTATGCTGTTTTTTTTTATTTTAAATCCCCCACTTACTGTATTATGGTGAATTTTAATTTCTTTCCCCCGCGGTGGACGGCTCTAGTATAGCGAGTCACATCTTACGAAAATACCCGATAAGGACTCAGGTAATCTCGGCGAAAATGCGGCGCCTGCGCACAGATCTAGGAGCTGACTGCGCAGGCGCCGTATTTCTCCGAGGCCCATTCCGGCGTTTTTCGGAGGGCGAGACGCGCCATAGCCGTAGGACTCAGAGAAATACGGCGCCTGCGCAGTCAGCTCCTAGGTCTGTGCGCAGGCGCTGCATTTTCGCCGAGATTACCCGAGTCCTTATCGGGTATTTTCGTAAGATGTGACGCGCTATACTGGCGCCGTCCACCATGGGGGTAGGAAATTAAAAATGTAACATAATACAGTAAGTGGGGGATTTAAAAAAAAAAAAAAAAAAGCATACTGGCGCTGACACCAGTATGCTGGATCATATGGGAGAGCTTATATTTAGGGTGAACCACCTCTTTAAGTAAATCTCACAAATAACATACGTGTGCTGGGCTAAGGAGGTGGAATTAACCAGAACATATACACCAGAATGAATAAGGGTCTAATGCCGCGTACACGCGATAATTTTTTTGCGATGAAAAAAAACGACGTTTTTCAAACTTCATTTTCCAAGACGACGTTGCGTACACACCATCGTTTTTCTACAAAGCTCTAGCAAAGCGCGGTTACGTACACCACGTTCGACGGCACTCTTTTCCATTGAAGCTCCGTCTCATAACTTGCTTCTGAGCATGCGCGGGTTTAAAAACCTTGTTTTCAACATCGTTTTGCCCACACACCATCACCTTTTGTGACACAAAAAAACGACGTTTTGAAAAACGACACAAAAAATTCAAGCATGTTGGAATTTTTTTTTGATCGTTTTTTTGAAGACAAAAAAACGACGTTTTGCCCACACACAATCAATTTAAATGACGTTTTAAAAAACATCGTTTTTTTTCATCGCAGAAAATTATCGTGTGTACTAGGGGTAGGGTTGTCCCGATACCACTTTTTTAGGACCGAGTACAAGTACTGATACTTTTTTTCAAGTAGTCGCCGATACCGAATACCAATACTTTTTTTAAACGTGTCCCCAAATGCAGCCATGTCCCCCACATATGCAGCCATGTATGTCCCCCCACATATTGCAGCCATGTCATGTCCCCCCACATATTGCAGCCATGTCATGTCCCCCCACATATTGCAGTCATGTCATGTCCCCCCACATATTGCAGCCATGTCATGTCCCCCCACATATTGCAGCCATGTCATGTCCCCCCACATATTGCAGTCCATGTCATGTCCCCCCACATATTGCAGCCATGTCATGTCCCCCCACATATTGCAGCCATGTCATGTCCCCCCACATATTGCAGCCATGTCATGTCCCCCCACATATTGCAGCCATGTCTGTCCCCCCACATATTGCAGCCATGTCTGTCCCCCCACATATTGCAGCCATGTCATGTCCCCCCACATATTGCAGCCATGTCATGTCCCCCCACATATTGCAGCCATGTCATGTCCCCCCACATATTGCAGCCATGTCATGTCCCCCCACATATTGCAGCCATGTCATGTCCCCCCACATATTGCAGCCATGTCATGTCCCCCCACATATTGCAGCCATGTCATGTCCCCCCACATATTGCAGCCATGTCATGTCCCCCCACAGATTGCAGCCATGTCATGTCCCCCCACATATTGCAGCCATGTCATGTCCCCCCACATATTGCAGCCATGTCATGTCCCCCCACATATTGTGTCATGTCCCCCCACATATTGCAGCCATGTCATGTCCCCCCACATATTGCAGCCATGTCATGTCCCCCCACATATTGCAGCCATGTCATGTCCCCCCACATATTGCAGCCATGTCATGTCCCCCCACATAATGCAGCCATGTCATGTCCTGTGCCCCATATTGCAGCCATGTCATGTCCTGTGCCCCATACCTCCGCCGCCGTCGCTGCTGCAGCCTGCAGGGTTAATTCTAATTTGTAAGTACATTTATTGATTTTGGTTAGATTGTCTTGTGCTTTGATGTTTATTCAGTAATGTCTTGCATCTTCTGCCGCTTTTACACTTTCTGTAAAATAGTTATAATATACCGAAATGCTAGATAAATTGGTAGCTGTCTGATATCTTATCAAATACAAGACACAGAATGGTTAAACCTATGACTGACACACTAGGTAGCACACTGCGATGCTGATGGTAATTTGAACCCTTTCACCCCCTACATTACTAAATGTGTAGATAACTGATCGCATCAGCAGTTCCTTAAGGACTGTCTGTATGTAAAATGCTTTCTTTGCAAGAACATTTCAGTACATTATTTCAGTACTTTTTTTTTACAGTTACTGATGTCTAAAAATATAAGAAGAAAATTTAAAAATAAGGTTTAGTATTTCTCTACTGCTGCAGGTACACAACTTGTAGGAATTACAGTATCTTCTCCAGTGAAGGCGAACGCAAACATCCACCCCCCCAGTTGGTCAGCTGCACCCCCTCGGCACTTACCCCATCTAGGTTGCAGGCTCCTAAGGTTGGCAGGCAGTGGCCGGGTTTGGAAATCCTCTGGCCGGTTGCGGGCTCCTAAAGGCAGCGGGCAGATTCCAGGCTCCTACAGGCAGTGCTGTGTCCCTGTGTTGCCGCGGGTATGCAACACATACCCGCGGCGCCATGTATAGACACGCGATTGGATGGATCCGTCCAATCGCGAGCAAGAGGGGAGTGTCTATGCACGTATCCGTGTATAGACACTCCCCCCTTGCTCGCGATTGGACGGATCCGTCCAATCGCGTGTCTATACATGGCGCCGCGGGTATTACAATTTTAAACGGGGATTAGCGGCGGTCGGCGGCGGGCGACATGCGACGAGCGTGGTGCGGTGTGCGGCGGGGGAAGTAGTCTATTTTGGTATCGGGGGTATTTGGGGGAGTACAAGTACTCCCCCAAATACTCGGAATCGATACCGATACTGGTATCGGGACAACCCTAACTAGGGGAGTTGAATATAATCGATGCATCGAGATTCGGGGGCCCCCGATGCTGCATCGATGCATGTGGCCCTGAAAATTGTTTGTGACGTCATCTGACATGCCCCGCCCCTCCCGGAAGAGCGTGTCCTTAAAGAGGTGGTTCACCCTAAATATAAGCTCTCCCATATGATCCAGCATACTGGCTTCAGCGCCAGTATGCTGTGTTTTTTTTAAATCCCCCACTTACTGTATTATGTTAAATTTTAATTTCTTACCCCCGTGGTGGACGGCGCCAGTATAGCGCGTCACATCTTACGAAAATACCCGATAGGAGCTGACTGCGCAGGCGCCGTATTTCTCCGAGTCCTACGGCTATGGCGCGTCACGCCCTCCGAAAAACGCCGGAATAGGACTCGGAGGCGCCGCATTTTCGCCGAGATTACCCGAGTCCTTATCGGGTATTTTCGTAAGATGTGACGCGCTGTACTAGAGCCGTCCACCGCGGGGGAAAGAAATTAAAATTCAACATAATACAGTAAGTGGGGGATTTAAAAAAAACAGCATACTGGCGCTGACGTCACTATGCTGGATCACATGGGAGAGATTATATTTAGGGTGAACCTCCGCTTTAAAAATAGCCGTTTTGTAATAAATGCGCATTAGAATACATTCAGCGGCCGCCGCTGTATGTGCTTGTTTTGAATATATGCAGATTTATACTTTATATTGCTGTGTGTGTATATAATTGTACATGCGATCATGTAACTCCATGGTCCTGCCCGCCTCTCTCCTCCCTCCTATCACATCTCTCGTCTCAAAGTCTCTGCTGACGTCAGCCCCGCCCGCCTATCTTGTGATCTGAAACATTAGCTACAGACGGTGGGCGGGGCTGAGAACGGGCACGAGGAGAGAGGCTGTCAGGCTGACCCAACCTTAGAGTCTATGAGGTATGAATATGTTTTAAAAAGCACATTACAGCAGTGGGCACTGAATGTATTATAACAGCATTTATTATCAGAGGTATTTATCAGCAGTGTGTGACTCGTGCTCTGCCTGTGCCGGCATTTCTCTGGCTCTCTGCACATTCCACTGTTAACTCCTAGTGTGCTGGAATGTGCAAAGCCCAGAGAAATGTCAGCACAGACACAGTGCAGTGAAAGTCACAGTGCAGTCAGTTGTGGATTCTACCTGACCTCCCAGCAGCCACATGCCTGAATTCCTGAACCCTGTAGTGCACTTTTTAAAGGGGAGTTCCACCCTATTTTTAGTTTATTAAAAATCAGCAGCTACAAAAAGTGTATCTTCTGACTTTTAACCACTTGCTTACTGGGCACATACACCCCCCTCCTGCCCAGGTGATATTTCAGCTTCCGGCACTGCGTTGCTTTAACTGACAATTGCGCGGTCGTGCGACGTGGCTCCCAAACAAAATTTACGTACTTTTTTCCCCACAAGTAGAGCTTTCTTTTGGTGGTATTTGGTCACCTCTGCGATTTTTATTTTTTTATTTTTTGCACTATAAACAAAAAAGAGCGACAATTTTGAAAAAAAATACAATATTTTTTACTTGTTGCTATAATAAATATCCCAATTTAAAAAAAAAAAAAAAAAAACACTTTTTTTTTCCTCAGTTTAGGGCGATACGTATTCTTCTACATATTTTTGGTAAAAAATAAATAAATAATCGCAATAGGCGTCTGGTTTGCGCTAAATGTATAGTGCCTACAAAATAGGGGACAGAATTATTATTTTTTTACTAGAAATGGCGGCGATCTGCGATTTTTATTATTTTTTTATTTTTTTTTTATTGGGACTGCGACGTTATGGCGGACACATCGGACACTTTTGACACATTTTTGGCGTCATTCACATTTATACTGCGATCAGTGCTATAAAAATGCACTAATTACTGTATAAATGTGATTGGCATTGAAGGGGTTAACACTAGGGGGTGAGGAAGGGGTTAAATGTATTCCCTGTATAGTGTTCTAACTGTGGGGGGAGGGGGGGTGACCGATCTGTGTCCCTATGTACAAGAGACACGGATCGCTCTCCTCCTCTCCAGAGACAGCACGGACGCTGTCTCTGTGTAAAACGGAAATGAGAGATGATCTCATATGTTTACATATGAGATCATCTCTCATTGGCCGCACAGATCGCATCGCAAACGGCCACTCTGATTGGCCGTTCGCGGCGATCTGTGATTGGCTGTGTCCAAGGGACACGGCCAACACAGTGTTTCCCCGCAGCGCGCTCTGGAGCGAGCGCAGGGAAGCTGCTAGTGACAAGCTGTCAATTGACGGCTTGTTGGTAATTTAGATCCGCGCTAAAGCCGTCATTCAGCTATAGCGCAGATCTCAAGTAGTTAATAAAAAGACACTCGCCTGTCCCACAATCCAGCGACGTGGTCACCCGTACACTCCATGCTCTCCCCTGCCTGTCCCTGGAGCTGGCAATACCGCTGTGGGCATCTGGTTGTGGCAGCTTCACGGAGCTGTCCTGCATAGCCAGGCAATCTTCTGGGACCTGGGATGTGTCCCAGGAGATTGCTTGGACGAAGGGCCGCCCAGGCGGCCCAAGCGGAAGTGCGTCAGCAATCGTGATGCATCGCGGAATCGAATCGTTGACCATATAATCGTAATCGAATCGAATTGTGAGCCCAGTGAAGATGCGCAACCCTAGTGTGTACGCAGCATTAAACATGTATGTCCTTAGGGTGTTTTCCCGGGAAATGTAAGGCCTAAGATAAAAATGGGTAACTAAGTAGGTAATGTAAACATGTGAGTAAGGTGAAGGGGGGACAGGGAATGGCTGCAGGCCCCAGATCAAACCTCCCCATATTAGTTCCCAATCCTAGGTAGATATAGATATGTAAAAAATATTATATATAAAAATATATTTGAAAAGAATTACAGGGGCCAAGGGCAGTTTCCATAAAACTTTAGGGGTTGGCCAGAAAGCAGTTCAGGTCGATATCTACATTTAACCCACGGACCAGATATGGAAATACGGGCAGGAGAGGGGCGAATGGCAGCCGAGGGGATGCACCCCTGCACTCTCTGGTACGCTTTCTCTTTGGATGGGTTCTACTTCCTGTCCTGGTTGTGTGGTCGATTGCCCCGTTGGTTCATGTATGTTCCTTGCTCTGGATAATCCTGGTTCCTTTGGTAGTCTCCTCTTACTGCCATTCGCCCCCCCTCTCCTGCCCGTATTTCCATATCTGGTCCGTGGGTTAAATGTAGATATCGACCTGAACTGCTTTCTGACCAACCCCTAAAGTTTTATGGAAACTGCCCTTGGCCCCTGTAATTCTTTTCATATATATATTTATTTTTATATATAATATTTTTTACATATCTATATCTACCTAGGATTGGGAACTAATATGGGGGAGGTTTGATCTGGGGCCTGCAGCCATTCCCTGTCCCCCCTTCACCTTACTCACATGTTTACATTACCTACTTAGTTACCCATTTTTATCTTAGGCCTTACATTTCCCGTTGACCCGGGAAAACACCCTTAGGCCTTGTACACACGAGGATACCGATTTGAACAAATCTGTCTGCTGGGGACGTATTGGTTTGATGGTGTACACACGATCAAACCAAAATCCCTGCTGGCAGACAGCGCGCTGACGTGGCGGTGACATTGACGCCGCCACGTCACCGCACCAGGAAGTAAAACACTTCCCGCGCATGCGTCAAAACCATTCGACGCGTGTGCAAGAAGACATGTCTGCTGGTTTACGTACTAACCAGCAGACATGTCGGGCGGACGGGTTCCCAGCCGACAGATTTGAAAGCATGCTTTCAAATCTGTCGGCTGGCCAAATCCGTCGAATCTGTCTGCTGGGATGGTCTGGCAGACCGTTTCCAGCAGACAGATTTGGTTGTGTGTACGCGGCCTTAGGGCATACATGTTTAAGACCCTGATTCATTCTGGTGTATATGTTCTGGTTAATTCCACCTCCTTAGCCCATCACACGTATGTTATTTGTGAGATTTACTTACTGTCACAGGTATCCATGCTGTTGTACAATAATTATTTTTCAGCTTACATATGGTATACACATTGATAATGATATATTACAAATTTAATTGTATTTTTTATGGTCAGTATTTATGTATTGTTATTGGCTACCATATGAACCTTATTTCTTCGTACTAGTCTGATTCTGAGTAATTGCAGAGTAATTGCTGACATTTTTCGATGTCTATTACCCCTTTAAGCAGCTTTCCTGCTTGGAGCGTTAGTTCTAAGAGACACTCTTTTTTAATCTATGTATTCTTATTATTTTTATTATTTATCACTCTGTATTTTGTTCCTGTTCATAGTCTTGCTCCAACCTGCCCCACACCCCCGATTTTGGTACATTGCGGCCAAGTTGGGGGACCCCGGCACCAGACGTTTATATGATGACCGGGTATATTAAATTGCCGTGATCGGATGCCTCCATCTGTCAAAATCCTGTACAAATCCTGATTGGTTTCGCCATCCAGTGGAAGGGGTTGTCATGGTGACGTCCGCTATTTATGCGACAAGCTAGGTATGCGTGTACCCGCTTCAGAAGACGTAACATTACGAAACGTGCGTAAAGCGGATACACACTCACGTACGCACTTCTGGGTTAACCAGCTGGATCGCAAGTGGAAAGCACGCCATTCCCACGCTGGTCTGACCTTTCATTCAGTGCTGTGCTGGGCTGATCTTAATCAGCGTTTTTAAGTTATTTTATTTTATTTTTAGCAATTGTTTTTATTTTTATTTTCTTCACCAGCCGTTGGGCCAGTGTCATTTACATCTTTTTGTACTGTTTTTGTGCACCCCACTGTCATGTGGCAGTGCCAATAAATTCATTTTTACATCACCTACTTCGCTATGCGAGTTTATTTTTTCCTCTTGGAAGACCTAGGAGTATTGGAGGAAGCCTGACACCCAAACCAGAAGATTAACCCTGGGGACGGGAGAGCCGGTTGGAGGATCCAGTCCTGGTTTACATAAATACACTTTACCCCTGCAGGGGTGAGTGTCTCTCTGATTAATGGGGACACAGGACGGGGGAGCACCGGATCCACTGCGGAAAGCACTATTATTGTCACAACAATAGCTATTAGCTATTGGGCTCCATTCACACCTAGGCGTTTTGTCGCCTGAAGCGAGACGCTACAATACGCCGTACCGTCGAATATGCATTATTGTCTATGGAGACCGTTCACATCTCCTAACGCTGAACACCATACGCCGATAAAACGTTGAACGCTGATTTTGAAAAAAGTCCCGGACCCTTTTCCGACGCGCGTATCGGGCGGCTTTGGCGTTCCGCATAGCCGACAATGGCTATACAAAAAGCAGGATTTTAAAACGAACGCGTTTTGTCGCCGCAAATCGCGGGTACAAAACGTTGCCCAAAATCGCTAACGCATAGGTGTGACTGCAGCCTTAGACCTACAGCTGGCTTACTGGACCTGTCTATGGACTATTAACTTATTATTGTCTCACCTTAGTTCACTTTGTTCACATATTGTTTTTTTGGACATTTAACCCTTTCTGGTTTTGCATGCTAGCAGATGGTTTAGCATTATTATGTTTATGTGCTACATAGCAATTGATATTGAAGTTTTTTTGATGTTATTTTACCCATTGTACAACACTTGTGATATATATGGTTTATGAGCACCTTTAGTTAGGTTGCTCTCCACTGCATTGATTTTGCACATATTTGCTCTATGACCCCTTTTTTACATTAGAGCTTATCTTTATTATTAGTTCTACTTTTCACCTTTAGGCACTAGTATACCACTAAGGCCTTGTACACACGAGGCAATCCATTTGTTCAAATCGGTCGGACCGACCGATTTGAACAAATCTGTCTGCTTGGATTTTGGTTTGCTCGCGTGTACACACGAGCAAACCAAAATCCCCGCCAGCAGACAGCGTGCTGACGTGTCGGTGACGTGGCGGTGACGTTGACGCCGCCACGTCACCGCACCAGGAAGTAAAACACTTCCGCGCATGCGTCGAAACCATTCGGCGCATGTGAGAGAAGACATGTCTGCTGGTTAGCGTACTAACCAGCAGACATGTCGGGCGGACGGGTTCATAGCCGACAGATTGGTAAGCATGCTTTCCAATCTGTCGGGTGGCCAAATCCGTCGGCTCGCCCATACACACGATCGAATCTTTCTGCTGAAACGGTCTAGCAGACCGTTTCCAGCAGACAGATTTGATCGTGTGTACGAGGCCTAACACTTACAGACAGCGCCACCACCCCTTATATCCTTTTCATTTATTTCCACCAAATATTCCTTAGGGGATTATTTGTCAGGGGGGCAGCAGTCTGGTTATTCATTTAATTATTTGTTCAGATCACCCTCCACTCCCTTTTACATCTTAAGCGTGGACTTTGTTCATTTTACATTAGCACTTGGATATATATTTTATTTATTTATTTTCATAGCTGCATTTATGGTGTATACTGTGAAATCATTATAGTAGTTTACACAGGCACTTGGCACTTTGGATCATTTAGCACATTGTGTATATTTTACACCTTACACTAGGAGCCTCTTTTATGGAGCATCTGCCTCCATAGGACCAGCGCCAACTCTACTTTCGTTTTCTTCTCAGCACTTTCTTGCTCCACTTAGGTGGAAGCAATTAGTAGAGGCAGCTGTCCACTGATCGCTTTCAACCATACCTAGTCCAATACCAAATACTTTTGCAGCCACTGGTGTTTTTAATCCCTTCAATACCAGCCACCGTCATGTGTCTCTCCCAACCCGGGTGGACGGCATATGACGTCCTGGACTTTGAAGGGGGATATCTGATGATATGCAGCACAGGTCTGACTCCCCCCGGGACATATCATCAGTGATTCATATCCAGACTCCTGATTCACTGGACTGTCCTATACTGGACATTACAATCCGGTTCAGCCTATTGCGACTGGATTTTACTCCTCTCTGGCTGTGGTCTATGTTTTATTGCTGTGGTCGGTCCCGGGTTTTCCTTTCTATCTCTGGCTCTACCCCAGAAATACATTTATTCATCTGTGGATGATGATTCGTTGCTAACCATACCAGACATTCTTTTGTATACTTGATACACTCTGTCTGCCGCATTGAGCTCTCATGTGCCACTCGGATATTTACATAATCCTTGATATAATCAGATGGACAGCAAACGTTTTTGATATATGAAATTAGCAATCATATACTACCAGCCCTTTCTCAAACTCGCCCTGAAGAAGCCGTTTGGCGAAACGCGTAGGCGAGATGCAAGCTATTATTGCTAATATATATTCTGTATATCCTGTTTTTGTATATTTTAGTTTTTGTTTCTGGATTTTATGATATATAATTAAATATTTTTTCTTAAATTGTATGTCCCTGTGATTGCCTGAAAAAGTCCGCCTTCCTACTACTTTTTGTAGTAATTCCTATTTTTGATACTCAGCAAATGCTCCTGATCCCTGACCGAATACTTTTTTTGTATTTATCAACATGTTCTGTGAAAATTCTTTGAGTTTTTTACTACTGCGTGACAAGCAAATAAAACGTTTTTACACATTTTTATTCTTTTATAATGTCTTGAGTTAGAGTTCTTCATAATTCTAAAGAAAATAACCTTAGTCTGTATTGTGGTTTGAAAACTGTCACATGACATTGAAAACTGTCACATGACATTTAAAAAAAGTATCGGTATTCGGTATCGGCGAGTACATGAAAAAAAGTATCGGTACTTGTACTCGGTCCTAAAAAAGTGGTATCGGGACATCCCTAATTTGTACATGTAGGAGAGAAGTGCCAGAATAGGCCCGGTATGGAGGTGGTTAAAGGAACACTAAAGGTTATTTTTTTATTAGTTCAATTGATTGCTCTCGGCTAGAGCATTCAAATATCACTTACCTCTTTTTTCCTTTTGACCTCCAAAACACAGTAATCCAGGTTTGAAAATGCCATTTCCTGTCTCTCCTCTTCTTGCTTTCCACCAGCACCTGAGCTGTTTTGCATGGTGGAAAGCAGAGAATGCTCACCCCCTTCCTATGACTAAAGCCCTGCTTGAAGATACTCTCTTATCCCTCACAGGCATGGAGGCTAAGCCTAATGAGAACTGTAGTTCCCATTGGGCCGTGATGTAGCAAGAATGAATGTGCACCGCAAACCAGGAAGTCAGTGAGAATTAAGATTCAGGAGTGACGGAGGTGAATAAAACAGCTTGATTTCAACAGGTATCAAACTAGTTATAATGCAAAACATTACTTTTTACTTTATCAGATACTGTCAGACTTTAATTTAAGAGGAAAATATTTTTGTCTTTACAACCCCTTTAAATATACTTGCGCAGATTTATTTTAACACAACTATAACTTTTACTCAAGCCAATCAACAAACGCTTATTGCGCAGATTTATTTTAACACAACTATAACTTTTACTCAAGCCAATCAACAAACGCTTATTGAGGTTTTTTTTTTTTACCAAAAATATGTAGAAGAATACCTATGGGCCTAAAGTGAGGAAAATATTTTTTTAATATACTTTTTGTGGATATTTATTATTTGTCGATCTATGTTTGTTTATAGCGCACGACCGCGAAATTGTCAGTTAAATCGATGCAGTGCCGAATCGCAAAAAGTGGCCCGGTCATTTGGCAGCCAAATCCTCCGGGGCTGAAGTGGTTAAAGGATTCCTGTATTTTTAATGTTACCATGCACAGAAAAAGACCCTCACCTGACTGTACAGTATGTTTTTCTGCACTGGCACATGTTCTCCATAGCAATGCCCAGTTAAACCATTGCCCTTTTTACAGTAGTTTGCCTATTGGCTCTAAAAATAGCCAGATTTTACTACCAGGATTTATCCTCCATTGACTGAGATTTGCCACTAAGGTTGGGGTCACTAAATTTAACAAAGACAGATCCCCTTAAACCAAATGGTCAGCTAACTGATACCAATTTAATTTCTCAGGAAGCAGTTCCTCTGTGTTTTTTTTTTTTTTGTTCGGCCTTGTTCGGCCTCGTACACACTATCGGACATATCCGATGAAAACGGTCCGCGGACCATTTCCATCGGATATGTCCGATCTGGAGTTTGATCCGATGGCGTGTACACACCATCGGATCAAATTCCCGGACGGCGCGGTGACGCGGCGGTGACGTTGACGCCGCCACGTCACCGCACCAGGAAGTTAAACACTTCCGCGCATGTCCCGAATCCATTCGGCGGCAGCGGTGGGGGACGACATGTCTGCTGGTAAGTGTACTAACCAGCAGACATGTCGGGCGGACAGATTTCCACTGGATAGATTTCAAAGCATGCTTTGAAATCTGTCGGGTGGAGAAATCTGTCCACTAGCCCATACACACGAGCGGAGATGTCTGCTGAAACGGTCCATCGGACCGTTTTCAGCGGACATATCCCCTCGTGTGTACGAGGCCTTAATGTTGTGCAAACCAAGTTTGATGCACAAGGTAAATATAAATTTAGCATTACAAATGGCTGCCTAAGTAGACATTTATCTGCAGAACAGTATGGTTACACAGCTCATCATGTGACTTAATCTTAATGAAGGTCACAAAACATTGCTTTACCATCCCCAGTCTCTTTTGTCATTGATAATATATGTATAATGTCGCCTGTTTATGGTAATGGTGAGAGACAGCTGCCATTCATTTTCAATGAAGGTACACTCCTATAGGGCCAGATTCAGGTAGAGTTACACTGGAGTATCAGTGATTCGCCAGCATAACTCACACTTTGAGCCGGTACAGTATATCTGTTTTCTGTATGCAGAAAACAAGATACGCCGGGATTGAGTTCAGATACGAGCGGCGTAATTGTATTTCGCCGTCGTATCGGAACTGCAATTTTAAAATGGGCGCTCGGGGCGTTCCCGCTGATTTACGCCAAGAATATGTAAATCAGCGAGAGACGGCAATTCACGATCGTACGCGGGCCCGACGCAGTGACTTTACGACGTTTCCCTAAGCGATACGTGGCGTAAAGAAAAACATGCCCCCTAGGTGGAGTATCCTATGTTAAGTATGGCCGTCGTGATCGCGTCGAATTGAAAAAGTTTAACGTCGTTTGCGTAAAACGTCCGTGAATGGGGATTGACGTCATTGACGTTCACTGACAGAATTTGGAGCATGCGCACTGACAGTCGACGCATGCGCAGTACGTTCGCCGCGGGATCGCGCCTATTTTAAATAATACACGCCATCTACCCGCCCAATTTGAATTCCGCCAGCTCATTTTCGCTACGCCGCCGCAAATTTAGGAGCAAGTGGTTTGTGAATACAGTACTTGCTCCTAAAGTTTCGGCGGAGTAACGTAAATGACAAACATTACTCCAACATAAAGATCCGCTCTCCTACCTGAATCTGGCCCAAAGTCTTCCCTCCACATATTAGAATGTTAATGAACTTGTCCTGGCTGTGATTGTGTTGGAGAGCTTAAACAAAGAGAAGCTGAAACTATCTATGTAGACTGTGAAGATTCCTTTTGTGAAGCAGAGCACACCTTTTTAACCAATGGGGAATGAGCACATGTTAGTGAATGGTGGTGAAGTAAATAAAAGGTGAGGCTGGGCTAAGTCACTTACAAGAACTGCTGGTCAAGGGAACTACTAAGGGATCCTATACTACTTTATACCAGGTGGGTAGACTTTTTATGATTGTACACTTTAGATGTTTGTATATGTTTATCCCTTTGTTGCAGGAAAGAAATTTGCACTGTGTATGGCCTGCCTAAGTTAAACAAAAATATAAGAAATAAGAATATATATATATTTTTTTGCTTTCTGCAGCATGTGTTTGAGCCTTTTTTTTTTTTTTTTTTTTTTTTTTGTGCAAAGGAAAAGCTGTGTCTCAAAGGCAATGCACATCTAAATATATTTAAGAGTATATAAATACATGTCTTTGTTTTCATGCTTTCTTGTGCATCGGTGTGAGTGTGTGTACGTGAGTGCATGAATTAATGTCCTGTCATCTCTTAAAGCGGAGGTTCTGCGGTTTCTCTTTTTAGTTTCATGTGCAATGTATAGTAATACAGATATCAATGTATCACTTGCTAGCCGCTTGTAATGCCATCGCTACGTTTTACATCAGAAACCAGGGGTTTTCCATCTTGCTTGTGGGCATTGTGAAGCCCACAAGCAAAGACTTCCTAGAAGTTGTGCTGCGATGCTCCAATCATGCACCGCATAATCTGGTGTGTTGCTGGCGAGCAGCGCAAAATGCGCCATCGACACTTCCTCATTACCACCGGGTGACGTCAGTTCAGATACATGCCCCGTGCTAGTTCAGATCGTCTCCTGGGAATCTTGACACGTAACTCTCAGGAGACATTGCGCACAGCTCCATCACACACTAGGCTGTCGCAGGGAAAAAGACCTGGAAGCAAGCTGAAATACATCAGAATCAAGGTAAGCATAGACCCCTGGAAAAAAAATGTGGATTTTACATGTATTAAGGCTACAGTTCTTATTAATATAATGTTCAGATTGAGGGTGAGCCTCCGCTTTAAGATAGCTTTTTATGTTACATGTAGACATCATAATTTCAAAAGCTGAGAGCCTTGTATGGCAAACCAAACCATTGTTTACTTTAGCCATTTTCCTCATGGGAGGGGCAGTTGTGGACTGACAACTTATGGGTCCCCCGGGCAATAGAAGATCATGGGGCCCCCAAATTTAAAGATGACCACTTCTTTACAATTATATATGCTACGGCTGTGACACTTTACAGGCAGACTAAGGGAACCCCCCAGGCCAGTGGCGGAACTTTCAGTGTCGCTGCAGTCGCCGTTGCGACTGGGCCCTGCCGTTATGCCGCTGTGGGGGGGCCCTAGTTCCCAGGTGCCTTCATTGGACAATACAGTCATGGCATGATTAATTCAGTGGCCGAGTCTGAGCCGCTGCAGCGCTGGCTCCTGCACGCAGAACCACCTCCACCTTCTGGCCACTGGTTGCTAGAGCCGCTTGGCGTGTAGCAACCAGTGACATCACGGCTGCAGTGCACCCCCCTCCGTGTTCAAAGCTGAAAGCGTGGGAGGATTTCACTTCCTCCTCCGCGCTACTGCTCGGTCTCCTGGGGTCCAACACAGCTGAGCTCCGAGGGGGTCTCCTCTCTCTCTCTCTCTCTCTCTCTCTCTCTCTCTCTCTCTCTCTCTCTCTCTCTCTCTCTCAGAAAAGGGGGGGGGGTAATATAAAGGGGAATGGACATAAGTCTGTGAAAGGACTAAGTCCTCAGTCTCTCATGTCCCTCTCAGTCGGTGACACGCTGTCACATATTGGGCAGCTATCTTCACCGTTGGCTCCTCTTCTCCCAGTAGAAATTGGAGTTTCCTCTTCTCTTCTGTAGAGTTGAAGTCGGGGATGAGAGCGGAGAGTCTCTGGAAGTGAGTGTCCCTCACTGATGAGTACTTGGGGCAATGTAACAGGAAGTGTTCCTCATCCTCCGGGACCCCCTGGTCACATTGCTGGCACAGTCTCCTCTCCCTGGGCTTGTAGGTCTGTCTGTGCCGTCCTAATTCCATTTCCAGGCTGTGGGAGCTCAGTCTGTACAGGCTCATTGTCTGTCTGTCTGTCTTTGGGGTCTTGTAGCACCTCCAGGTACAGGGCCAGTTTGTAGTCTCTCTGCAGTGACTGGTAAATTGTTAGTTTTTTGGAGTTTGTTATTTCGTATCTCCATTCTCCAACATGTTTTTCTTTTGAAGTTATCCATTATGGTTTTTATGTAAGATTTTGTCAGGCCGCATTGTTGAGAGTTTGGGACAGACAAGGTGTTGATAAGTTGTTGCAGGCCACACGGCTTGGACTGGTTCTTACTGTCCAGTAAGGCTTTATGGTGGTATGAGTTGGGACTGCTGTTTTGTAGGTGGTCCCAGTATGATGGCGCCCTCTTCTGTACTGCAAGATGTAAGGGAAATCTGCCCATCTCGGACCAGCAAGCGCTGTTGGAGGAGCTCCGATGGACTTTGAGGAGGTGCTTGCAGAATTCCAGATGGAATATTTCTGTTGGTCTGGGTAGGTGACAGGACCCCAAACTTCACTGCCATAAAGAAGAATTGGGGCGATGACGCTATCAAATATTCTGACCCAGACTCTCACGGGTGGTTTTAGGTGGTACAGCCGTCTCCTGATGGCATAGTAGGCTCTGCATGCCTTGTCTTTTAGTGCCTCTATGGCTGGCTTGAAACTTCCTGATTGGGTGATGCCGAGGTATGTGTAGCTGTTAGTTTCATCCACAGTGCAGTTGTTTATTGTAAAGGAAGGGCTTTTTGTTTTTGTATTTTTCTTTTGGAACACCATGGTTTTTGTTTTGCTCAAATTGATTGGTAGTGCCCATGTGGCACTGTATTTCTCCAGCACTTCCAGGCTGTCTTGTAGGCCTTTCTCTGTTGGTGACAGAAGCAGGAGGTCATCTGCATACAGCAGGAACTTCACCTCGGTGTCATGTAGGGTCAGTCCTGGTGCTGAGGAGGATTCTAGAGCCGCAGCCAGTTCATTAATATAGATGTTGAAGAGGGTTGGACTTAGGCTGCAGCCCTGTCCGACTCCTCGGGCCTGCCGGAAGTGTTCCGTTCTTTTCCCGTTCACCTTTACGCTGCAGCTGTTTTCAGTGTATGTACTCTTGATGACATCGTATGTTTTCCCTCCTATTCCACTCTCCAATAGTTTGAGGAACAGGCCTGGGTGCCACACTGAGTCAAATGCCTTCTTAAAGTCCACAAAGCAGGCGAATATCTTCCCATGTTTTGTTTGGTGGATGTGGTTCTTGATGTGGTCTGTAGTGCGATGGTTTGGCATGAACCCTGCCTGACTTCTGCTGAGGACATTTTGTTTTGTCAGGAAGTTGAGGATCCGTTTGTTGAGGATACTGTTGAATAGTTTCCCTAGTGTGCTGCTGACACATATCCCCCTGTAGTTGGCTGGATCGTATTGGTCTCCACTCTTATGGATGGGTGTTATGAGGCCTTGGTTCCATACTGTAGGGTAGTAACCAGCACTCAGGACCAGATTGAACAGTTTACATATTGCAGCGTGTACCTCTGGGGAGCCGTGTTTAATCATCTCTGGCAGGATTCCATCCATCCCACTGGATTTTTTGGTTTGCAAGTTTTGGATTTTCTCCCCAATTTTTTGTGGTGTAATCGGTACATCTAGGGGGTTCTGGAAGTCCTTAATTTTTTCCTCCATATCATTAAGTCTTTTGATGATGTCTGTTTGCTCTACAGTTAGAGCCTCCTCTGGAATATTTTTGTAGAGGTCCTTGAAGTAGTTGAGCCAGATGTCGCCATTTTGGATGTGAAGATTGTTTTTCCTGGGTGCTGAGCCAATATTCTTCCATATTTCCCAGAAATAATTTTCCTGAAGTGCCTCTTCCAGCTGTTGTAGGTTTTTGGAGATGAGGTTTTGCTTTTTTTTTTTTTTTTAAGGGTTTGTTTGTACTTTTTCTGTAGGGTGCTATGGGCTCTCCTTAGGTCAGTGTTGTCAGGGTCTCTTTGTTTGTTATTGGAGACGGTCCGTAAGGTGTTCCTTAATGCTTTGCATTCTTTGTCGAACCATTTATTGGATTGTTTGTTGGATGGTTTCTTGTAGTTTTTTTCTCAGCTGGGCTGTTTCTGCGATAGTGTGTAGTATTTTATGGAAGTCCTTTGCTGCCTGGTTCACACCTGGTGGGCTTATCTCATATTTGGTGTTTTGAAAGTTTTCAATTTTTTTTTTTTTTTTAATGTCGGTTCTGTCAGTTACCTCTCTGTATTTTGTGGTAGAATGTTTGGACCATTTAAATGATGGTGGCAGGTTGTGGAGAGACGCCCGATGGTTTGCTGGAAGATTTGACGTATAGCAGTAGTTGGTTGTGGTCTGATAGGTGTGTTTGTATAAACAAAAAATGAGCGACAATTTTGAAAAAAAAAAAAATATTTGTTGCTATAATAAATACCCCCATTTTTGTTTTTTTTAAAAGCTATTTTTTTCCACAGTTTAGGCCAATGTGTATTTTTCTACATATTTTTTGGTAATACAAATCACAATAAGTGTACAGGGAAGTGGTTAACACTAGGGGGCGATCAAGGGGTTTAACTGTTCGCTAGGAAGTGATTCTAACTGTAGGGGGAGGGGACCGACTGGGTGAGGAGAGCAATCGATGTTCATACTTAATATGAACAAAGATCGCTCTCATCACACCTGACCGTATGGAGATCTGTCTTTTTACATTGACAGATCTCAATTTTGTCTCTGTGTGGAGTGATTGTGGGTGCCCAGCGGGGGGGGGGGCAACCTGCCGCAGTATAACTGTGGCGGCTTGACGGTAAGTGGTTAAGAAACATTAAAATCACTGCTTCTAAAATATTAAATTAAAAAAAGTATCGCTTAAAAAAATATTTGATTAACTAAAGTTAGTCCGTAGGGTTCAATATTGAGTTGGCCCACCCTTTGCAGCTATAACAACTTCAACTCTTCTGGGAAGGCTATTCATAAGTTTTAGGAGTGTGTTCATAGGAATGTTTCTTCCAGAAGCTAAAGGACAAGAAGGCCTGGCTCGCAGTCTCTGCTCTAATTCATTCCAAAGGTGCTTGATCGGGTTGGAATCAGGACTCTGTGCAGGCCAGTCAAGTTCCTCCACCACAAACTCACTTATCCATTTCTTTATGGACTTTGCTTTATACACTGGTATGCAGTCATGTTGGAGCAGAAATTAGTTATCCCCTAACTGTTCCCACAAAGTTGGGAGCATGACATTTTCCAAGATGTCTTGGTATGCTTATGCCTTAAGCAGAAGGGGTTACCACCTTATTGTACAGGTGGCAACCCCACACCATAATCCCTCCTCCACCAAACTTTACACCTGGCACAATGTAGTCAGGCAAGTATCGTACTGGCAACCACCAAAACCCAAACATATCTATCAGATTGCCAGACACAGAAGTGTGATTCATCACTCCAGAGAACATGTCTCTACTGCTCTAGAGTCCAGTGGCTGCATGCTTTACACCACTGCATCCAATGCTTTGCATTGTACTTGGTGATGCAAGGTTTGGATGCAGATGCTTGGCCATGGAATCCCATTCCATGAAGCTCTTCATGCACTGTTGTTGTGGTACTCTGAAGGCCACATAAAGTTTGGAGGTCTGTAGCTACTAACAGACAGTTGGCGACTTCTGCACACTTTGCACTTCAGTATGCGTTTACCCCGCTCTAACATTTTATGTGGCCTACCACTTTGTGACTGATGTTTCCAGTTGCTTCCCCTTTGTTATAATACCACTAGCAGTTGACCGTGGAGTATTTAGTAGCAAGGAAATTTCACAGATGGACTTGTTGTATAGGTGGCAACCTATCACAATACCATTCAAATAATATGGTATGGGGGTGGTCACTTACATTTTGAATAATCATTGTGTTAATCCCTATAACACGTGATGGGTGAGTATGTGTAAAAAGATTGGACACCTCTGCTAGGTGGGCTCATGTGCGGGGGCCCCCTAAGTGATCTCAGTAGGTGATCCTATTAACCACTTCAGCCCCGGATCATATTGCTGCCCAACAACCAGAGCACTTTTTGCGATTCGGCACTGCGTCGCTTTAACTGACAATTGCGCGGTCGTGCGACGTGGCTCCCAAACAAAATTGGCGTCCTTTTTTTTTTTTTTCCCCCACAAATAGAGCTTTTTTTTGGTGGTATTTGATCATCTCCGCAGTTTTTATTTGTTGCGCTATAAACAAAAATACAGCGACTATTTTGAAAAAAATGCAATATTTTTACTTTTTTTCTGTAAAAAATATCCCCCAAAAATATATAAAAAAAAACGTTTTTTTCCTTAGTTTAGGCCGATACGTATTCTTCTACATATTTTTCGTTAAAAAAATCGCAATTAGCGTTTATTGATTGGTTTGCGCAAAAGTTATACCGTTTACAAAATAGGAGGTAGTTTTATGGCATTTTTATTAATATTTTTTTTTTTACTAGTAATGGCGGCGATCAGCGTTTTTTTTCCGGTACTGCGATATTATGGAGGACACATCAGACACTTTTGACACATTTTTGGGACCATTGGCATTTTTTTAGCGATCAATGCTATAAAAATGCATTGTATTACTATAAAAATGCCATTGGCAGTGAAGGGGTTAACACTAGGGGGCCGGGAAGGGGTTAAGTGTGTTCCTATTTGTGTTCTAACTGTATGGGTGGGGGGGCCTCACTAGGGGAAATCACTGATCTTCTGTTCATACATTGTATGAACAGAAAATCAGCGTTTCCCCCGCTGACAGGAACGAAAGCTGTGTGTTTACACACACAGCTTCCGTTCCCCGCTCTGTAACGAGCGATCGCGTGTGCCACGGGACTCGGGGGGGGGGGGGAGCGCGTGCGCCCCCTAGTGGCCGTCAAAAGTGGCGACGTAGAGCTACGGGCTCTCGCGCAGGAGAGCCGACCTGGCTGGTCGGCAAGCAGTTAATAAACTCCAGGGTCCCACACTCTGAATCTATATCACTTGATACAGTAGTGTGTTGAATGACACTGTGAATTTTAGTAGTAGTGTAATAATATGTGAGTAGTTGCCCTGTGTGGCCAGTGCTTGGTGTGAGGTTGCCTTAAGTCAATTGCAATAAGTATTAAGGCTTGCCGCAGGTTAGCCTGTATTTGTGGGAGGAGTCTGGTGAGTACTTAAGGCTCCTCCCACGTCAGGTCCAGTGTTGGCGCCATTTCTGGTTTCCCACCCACCCGTTCCCCCAGCTTCACACACACCATTTCTCTTTGTACTTTTCTTAGTCTCATATTCAGGGTATGCCCTCTTCTAGGCATACCGACCAGCTAGGCCAAGGCACACCTCAGGCCTTGGTTGCTAGGGTGATCACTTTTCATACTCGAAGACTCTGACCACAAATGGTGTGTATAAAAAAAACAATGTTGCAAGAATGCAATACATACAAAAAATACAATCTGTGACCAAGTCCAGATAATTCAAATGTGCATCACTCATATAAAAATAACCATAACCAGAGCTGTGCACTAGATAGTGTGTAATTGTAACTGCATCACAACATAGTTCCTTGAAATGACTTGTGTAAAAAGGAGATGATTATCCTGTGCTTTGATCTTCAATATGCTGACATCCGTGCCCCACTCACCAGATTGTAGTCCCCCTGTTGGGGGTGTTAGGCCTTACAGTGTTAGGGGGAGATCCTCAGCTTTCTTTCCAGCTTCCACCAATGGATTATGGATCCCAGCAGGATTCAGAAGCCATGTTGCACATTAAAAAAATGGAGAAGATTCCACATGGTGTATTACCAAAAAGGATGTTGGGCGCTTTATTACATTGTATTCCAAAAAATAATAATAAAAATAAAAAAGAGATTTAAAAAAACTTGCTTGCAAGCAAGATTAAAAACGGTTCCCAGTAAGAAACACCACCAGGCTGTTCCCGATAACCAAATCAAGTGCAGTCCGCTATGGGGAACGTGTGGTCCGCTGGTTTGCATTCCACAGCTCGTATTCCCCTACCCGTAAGTGACGAATGACATGTGACGTCTGACGCTGCTAGATCACCTGAAGCGCTTCGTCCAATAGATGTTCTGAAATGTGTTAGCAGCCTTCTACATACTTTATCCTGACCGGCATCCAGGTCCCTCCTATGTGGGCGTGATAGTTAAAGCCCAATTTTAATTAATGAGTGTCCGCCCTTCCCCATTAATACCACACTGTTTGTTATAATCCGCACGGTATTACCGTGGATAATTTTTAATATGGGGTATATTACAGTGTATTGGTGCTAGTAAATATGTCACATCTTAAATCCCAGAATTGGCCGAGTCATGGATGCCATTTTCCAAAGCAGATGTTACCTTGTAAACTTGATACATTAGTTTATCCTCTTTCCCACCGCGCCATAGGCATTTTACTGCTATGGCGCGGTGGAGTTATCTTGGGACGACGTCCCTGGGAAAGTGTCCGTGCTCGCCGGGTCTTGAAGACCCGGCGCATCACGGATCACGGTAAATTGCCACTGATAGCGGCCGTTTACCACGTGATCGCGCCGTCGAATGACGGCGCGATCACTTGTAAACAAACCGGCGTCATTTGATGACGCCGGTTCCTCCCTCTCCTGCGTCTCCTCTTTGTACCGTTCGGTACAGTGTGAGGAGAGGGGGGGAGTGGGGTGTCAGCAGCTGAGCTGTGGCTGGATCTGTGACAAATGCAGTCACAGATCCAGCCATCCCCTCAATCCATCCCAGCTCTGCAGTACCCCAGTACCCAGCAATCCCCCCCAGTACCCAGCAATCCCCCCCAGTACCCAGCAATCCCCCCCAGTACCCAGCAATCCCCCCCAGTACCCAGCAATCCCCCCAGCACCCAGCAATCCCCCCAGCACCCGGCAATCCCCCCAGCACCCGGCAATAACCCAGCACTCGGCAATAACCCAATATTCGGCAATACCCTGCATGATACTTTGCAATACTCTGCAATACCGCCCATGGGGATTTTTAAGTAGCGAAGTTTGGCGCCATTCCACGAGTGTGCGCAATTTTGAAGTGTGACATGTTGGGTATCTATTTACTCGGCGTAACTTCATCTTTCACATTATGAAAAAAAATTGGGCTAACTTTACTGTTTTGTTTTGTTTTAAGCACAAAACAGTTTTTTTAAAAAAAACACGCGTTCAATAAATTTCTGCGAAAATACCATGCAAGATAAAAAGTTGTAACGGCCGCCATTGTATTCTCTAGGGTGTTTGCTAAAAAAGCATATAATAATGTTTTGGGGTTCTATGTAATTTTCTAGCAAATAAATGAAGATTTTTCCATGTAGGAGAGAAATGTCAGAATTGGCCTGGGTGTTCCAGAACGCCTGATGGTGCTTCCTGCATGTTGGGCCTCTGTATGTGGCCACGCTGTGTAAAAGTCTCACACATGGGGTATTGCCATACTCGGGAGGAATAGCAGAATGTGTTTTGGGGTGTAATTTGTGGTATGCATATGCTGTGTGTGAGAAATAATCTGCTAATATGACAAACAATTTTTTTTTTTTTTTACAGAATTTTCAGTTTTATAGCACAAAAAATAAAAAACCCAGAGGTGATCAAATACCACCAAAAGAAAGCTCTATTTGTGTGAAAAAAAGACAAACATTTCAAATGGGTACAATGTTGTATGACTGAGTAATTGTCATTCAAATTGTGAGAGCACCGAAAGCTGAAAATTGGTCTGGTTAGGAAGGGGGTTTAAGTGCCCAGTGGTCAAGTGGTTAAAATTCTGGAACATCGCTAATTAAAAATAAAAAATACAATACAAATGTGTGAGTGAGGAGTGTCTCTCTAAATTGCGTAGGTGGGTGAAGATTATATATACTAATGAAGTATAGGGTGAATGTCCCCTATAGTACAATGCCGCGTACACACGATAACTTTTCCGCATGAAAAAAAAAAACGTAATTTAAAATCGTGTGTGGGCGTCACATAAAAAAAATTTGAGCATGCTGCATTTTTTAATGTTGTTTTAAAAAAAATGTTGTGTTTTGGGTTGTAAAAAAATTATCGTGTGTGTGTGTGATAAAACGACATTTTAAAGCTGCGCATGCTCAGAAGCAAGTTATGAGACGGGAGCTTGATTGGTTTTAACCAATCTGATTTTGGAGTATGAGTTATGAGGTAATGTTGCTATCCATATATAACAATTGGAGTCACAAAATGTCCCTTTCTGTAAGTAATGAAATTTCATATTTTATGCATTTCAACTTCTTAGAAGTACATTCATGCTGCTATTAAAAGAACTATAGATTTTAGATGAGTGAGGATCAAATCCCCTATTTGGCAGGTTATTTGGAGTAATACCCACATATATCAATGTATTATAGAATATCCCTTGTATTTGAACCTTTATACTACCCTTTTTATTTTGATAATTAATGGTTAGATAAGTAGCAATTAACCACTTAAGGACCGCCTACTGCACATTTACGTCGGCAGAATGGCACGGCTGGGCACATCAACGTATATATACGTTGATTTTAGTACCCAGCCGTGGGTCGCGGGCGCGCGCCCGCGACCCAGTCCGAAGCTCCGGGACCGCGGGATTCGCGGACCCGATCGCCGCTGCAGTGCGGCGATCCGTCCCTGGAGCGGAAGAACGGGGAGAGCCGTGTGTACACACGGCTTCCCCGTGCTTCTCTGTGGCCGTAGCATCGATCGCGTCATCCCTGTAATAGGGGGACGCGATCGATGACGTCACACCTACAGCCACACCCCCCTACAGTTGTAAACAAAACACATAGGCACACATCCCCTACAGCGCCACCTGTGGTTAACTCCCAAACTGCAACTGTCATTTCCACAGTAAACAATGCAAATTTAAATGCATTTTTTGCTGTGAAAATGACAATTGTCCCAAAAATGTGTCAAAATTGTCCGAAGTGTCCGCCATATTGTCGCAGTCACGAAAAAATCGCTGATCGCCACTATTAGTAGTAAAAAAAAAAAAAAATTAATAAAAATGCAATAAAACTATTCCTTATTTTGTAAACGCTATAAATTTTGCGAAAACCAACCGATAAACACTTATTGCGATTTTTTTTTTTATTGATTTTTTTTTACCAAAAATAGGTAGAAGAATACGTATCGGCCTAAACTGAGGAAAAAAAATGTTTTTTTATATATTTTTGGGGGATTTTTATTATAGCAAAAAGTTAAAAATATTGATTTTTTTTTTTTAAATTGTCGCTCTATTTTTGTTTATAGCGCAAAAAATAAAAACCGCAGAGGTGATCAAATACCACCAAAAGAAAGCTCTATTTGTGGGGAAAAAAAGGACGCCAATTTTGTTTGGGAGCCACGTCGCACGACCGCGCAATTGTCAGTTAAAGCGACGCAGTGCCGAATCGCAAAAAGGGGCAAGGTCCTTTACCTGCATTTTGGTCCGGGTCTTAAGTGGTTAAGGTCTATATCGAAATTCAGGCCTCCTGGCGCTAAGGTCCCCAGCCGATATATCCATTTGGTTTCGTTCTTGGATACCTGTTTTTCTTTTTGGTTTCCTCCCCTTCAGTGGTCTTTTATGATATCTACCGCATCAAAGATCATTTCTGAAGGATCCTTATGGTGCACTTCACTGAAATGGTTCGAGAGGCTATGATTAGGGAACCACTGAAATGGTTCGAGAGGCTATGATTAGGGAACCCCTTCCGTATGTGTTCTCGTATTCTAACTATAAGGCCGCATACACACGATCAGTCCAAACCAATGAAAACTGACCTGAAGTTCAGTTTCATCGGTCCAAAGCGATCGTGTGTAGGCCCCATCGGTCAGTTGTCCTTCGGTCCAAAAACGGAGAACTTGCTTTAAAATTGAACCAATGGACGCCTGACCGATGGGTCAAAACCCATCGTTGGTATGCAAAGGCATCCGTCACATGCTCAGAATTGAGTCGACGCATGCTTGGAAGCATTTAACTTTGTTTTTTTCAGCACGTCGTGGGTTTTACGTCACCGCGTTCTGACACGATCGGTTTTTTAACCAATGGTGTGTAGGCACATCAGACCGTCAGTCGGCTTCGTCGGTTAACTGATGAAAACGGTCCTTCGAACTGTTCTCGTCGGATGAACTGATCGTGTGTACGCAACCTAAGAGGTCTTGTGGTGCATCCCACGTACTAGAGTTTGCAAGGGCATTCCACTACGTAGGTGACACGCGTGCTGTTGCAGGTGATAAGTTATTTTATTTGGAATTTAGACGTTTAAATTTTAGACTTCTAGGCTGTTTTTTTTCTTTTCTTGCACCGGAGACATCCCTGTAAAAACCTTTCAGATCTGGGCATATCTCCACTGCCTTGGGTGGATCAACTACATTGTGTACTAGGTGGTTCCTTAACCTCTTAAGGACCGCCTCCTGCACATTTACATCGGCAGAATGGCATGGCTGAGCGCATGCACGTACAGGTACGTCCTGTGCTAGTGCCCAGCCGTGGGTCATGGGCACGGGCCTGCGACCTGGTCTGAAGCTCCGTGACCGGGATTCACAGACCCGATCGCCACTGGAATCCCATGATCAGTCCCCGGAGCTGAAGAACGGGGAGAGCCGTGTATAAACACGACTTCCCTATTCTTCACTGTGGCGGCGTCATCGATCGTGTGATCCCTTGTGTATCCCTATAAAATCGATGACATCACCCCTACAGTTGTAAACACATGTTAGGTCACACATAAACCTTTCAGCGCCCCCTTGTGGTTAACTCCCAAACTGCAATTGTTATTTTCACACTAAACAATGCATTTTTTGCTGTGAAAATTACAATGGTCCCAAAAATGTGTCAAAATTGTCCGAAGTGTCCGCCATAATGTCGCAGTCACAAAAGAAAATTGCTGATCGCTGCCATTAGTAGTAAAAATATTTTTTTTTTTTTTACCACAAATGGGTAGAAGAATACGTATCGACCTAAACTGAGGGAAAAAAGCACTTTTTTTTATATATTTTTTTGGGGGATATTTATAGCAAAAAGAAAAAAAATATTGGATTTGTTTTTCTAAATTGTCGCTCTATTTTTATTTATAGCGCAAAAAATAAAAAACGCAGAGGTGATCAAATACCACCAAAAGAAAGCTCTATTTGTTGGGGAAAAAAAGGACGCCAATTTTATTTGGAATTGTCTGTTAAAGTGACGCAGTGCCGAATCGCAAAACCTGGCCAGGTCTTTTAGCTGCCTAAAGGTCTGAGTCTTAAGTAGTTAAGGTGGGTGCTCTACGGTAGATGAAAATGGGCTTACGCGGCAGAATGTTAGCTAATACTCTATCCTCCTTCAGAAGTAGTATTTTTTTCAGAATTTTTTCAAGCTGAAGATGTTGTGTGCTATATCCCTTAATGAATGTCATGTTTTTTGCTATCCTTTTTAACTTTCTTCCGTAATAAAGTGGTTCTGTCAGTATTTTTTGTATTTTTTTTCCTTCAATTTAGTCAGCTGTTGAAGTTGGTAGTCCTTCTCTCTAAACCTTTTTATTAGGATATCCGCCTGTTTGTCTACTTTGGATGATGGCAACTAGATGTGGGTATGTACCCATTTCGTTTTTTTTATTTTTTAAGAAAGTTTGGGTGCACAGTTCATCTTCATTCTTAAAAATATGAAGATCCAGATAATCTATGATGTTCTCTTGCCATTTTCCTGTGAACATAATACCATATCTGTTGTTAAGGTTTTCCATAAAAGCTTCTAGCGTCCATAAATTCGTTACACTGGGGGCATAATGTGCCCCCCATAGCTACACTTCTTGTTTGTACAAAAAAATCCCTTTTGTACCAGAAATGGTTGTTTTCCATAGCCAGTTTGAGACCTTCCAGTATATAAGAGATCTGCTCGTGTCTCATTTCAGTTAAATTGTGTAGGGCTTTTTCCACTCCATTCAGTCCATCCTGTTGTGTACAGGGAGTCCACATCAATGGTGGCCAGCAGGTAATTTTCTGTTCCTCTTAATCCTTGTAATTCACTAATTAACTGTGTACTGTCCTTGAGGTGGGACCGTCCCTGTGGCACCAATGGTTTCAGAAATTAATCTAGGTATTCTCCTAGTCTGGAGAAGACGGAATTTATGCCGCTAATGATAGGCTTTCTAGGTGGGTTGGTCTGTCTCTTGTGAATTTTTGGGACTTGGTAAATGACTGGGGTTTTTGTGGCTTCCGTCACCAAATAGTCTGCTTCCCTCATGTTAAGAATAGTCATATCTCGTCCTTCACAAAAGCCCTTAATTTCTTATCATACAAAAAAGGGAAAGCCAAAAGTATTGTAAGTGTTTTCTACTTTTAGTAGGTTTTCCATTTCATTCTCAAACTGTATTTAATATCACCAGCCCCCCCCCCCCCTTATCAGCTGGTCTAAATACCACTTCCTTTTTTTTTTCCTGCTATTTGTTTATTTTCCATGTGTTCTTTCTTCCCCCTTCTTTCCTTGTGTGTTATGGACTTAATGTCTTGTTCGACCATTTTCTTAAACGCCATCATGCATTGATTACTTTTAGTTTTCGGGTTATATACAGAATTGTTTTTTAATTTGGTTTGCATGTAAGTGGGTTCTTCAAGTATTCGCTCTTCATTAATTGCAAAATGTTTTTTCAGGTTAATTTTCCTCAAACTTCTGTAAATCTATATATGTTTAAAAATGGTTCAATGTTTTTTCTGGGGCAAATTTAGGACCTAGGTCTAGAATCTTCCACTCCTCCTCCGTAAATGTGGTGCTGCTTAGGTTGTAAATATCTTCACCTAATACAGCCCATTTACCCACTCCGTAGCGCGGAATATATTATATTTTTTCTGTATCACGATACCATGCTTGAATTCACTAAGCTCCTGGGAGCGACTCATTCTTTCACAAATGTTTGTAGAAGCAGTCTCCAAGTATAGGTGCTTGCTTTTATACACCTGTAGCCATGGAGGAACACCTGAATGCAATGATTTGTGGGGGTGTCCCAATACTTTTGGCAATATAGTGTGTGATTATTGGGAAACCATAGATTTTTGATCTAAAATTCCAGAAGTTATTCTCAAGTTGATATTATTCTTTATTCAACATTTATTTTATAACAGTTAAATTTTATATTCCTTTACAGATATCTTTCATCAACGTTCCGAACTATGAGAAGTCGATTTTATGACCCATAAAAAATCCTTCAGCAAAGCTCATTAATCAATAGAAAATTAACACAGGAGAGAAGACATTTCAAGGCACAGAATTTGACAAGCAATTTTTGAAGACATATCTTTGCCTCCAGCAAAAGATTCACACAACGAAAGCATGTTTAAATGTACAGAATGTAATAAGTATTCCTCAACAAAGGGGAATTTTGTTATACATATGAGGACGCACACAGGAGAGAAGCCATATCAATGCTCAGAATGTGAGAAGTTTTTCTTATCAAAGGGAAATCTTAATAGACATCAGAGGATTCACACAGGAGAGAAACCATATAGCTGTTCAGAATGTAATGAGAGCTTCTCAAAACCGGAACATCTTTCTTATCACCAGAAGAAGATTCACAAAGGAGAAAATTCATTTAGATGCACAGAATGTGACAGATGTTTCTATGCCAAGTCAGATCTTCTTATTCACCAAAGGATTCACACAAGAGAGAAGCGATTCAGATGTTCAGAATGTGACAAGTGTTTTTCCAAAAAATCTGCACTTAAGACACACCAAAGGATACACACAGGAGAGAAGCCATTTATGTGCTCAGAATGTGACCAGTGCTTTGCACAAAAGAGATTTCTTGCTATACACCAGATGGTTCACATGGTAGAAAAATCATTTAAATGTTTGGAATGTGGCAAGTGTTTTCAACAAAAGACCAGTCTTACTCAACACCAGAGGATTCACACAGGAGAAACACCATATAGTTGTTTGGAATGTGGTGAGTGTTTTACTAGAAAGGAAAATCTTACCCAACACCAGATGATTCACATAGGGAAATAAACCAATCCAATTAGTTAAATATGAATGTTAAAAATATTTCAGATATAGTATATCTACTTAAAAGCAACACATCTCACACAGGACAAACCATTTGAAGGACCCAAATGACAAATAATGTATTAACTTGTGTGCTCTGGTTAAAGAATATTGATATTTTTTTTATAAAATATACATTTCATATGTAAATGGAGCACATTGGTTTTCTGTTTAAACACTGCACTTCTTCACAAAATAACCATATACAGTGAAAAATACCATATATTGTACTCTGCAGTGTCTCTTCCCAGCCACACATGCATGGAATTCCCTCTAGTGCATTTGAAATATATTTTTTGGGTTTATTATCTCATGAACTCCTAAGCTTGTACCTACACAAAGCTGTATGATATCTTAAGGAATGTATAGTAATACTTACCCAGCTGTATTTGTTTCAGAAGGTTCCATCATTATGATTTTATTCACCTTATCTTCTACAGGCCTCTATGGTTGAAGTATACCTTCGTGTATTTTTGTTTTTATGATATTTCAGTAACATTACTTTTATTTGCATCAGCATTTGAGGTCCCTGAGATTCATAAATTGATATGTGTGTTTGGTCATTTTCATGTGGAGGGCATTTAGCCGTACAAGGTGTTTGACACATAAGCCTCGTACACATGACCGGTTTTCTCTGCAAAAACCTGCAAGAAAACTGCTTTTTGCTGAGATTACCATTCGTGTGTACGTGTGCTTTCAGGTTTCTCATCAGGAAATCTGGCCAGAATCTCGACGGAAAAAAAAAGATACCCTGCTTTTTTTTTTTTTCTTGTCGGCCTGTTTCCCGACGAGATGCCCAAGAGTGTGTATACTTCCCTGGTGCCGTGGAAACCCGCACACGCTCAAAATGATTTTGAGGAATGCATGGTAGCTTCCACGGCATAGGTAGGGTGAAGCAAGATGGCGGCGACGGAATTGAATGTGACGAGCGCATGCTAGTCGTACGCGATGACGCCACCGCGTTCTTGCCTTTCAAGAGAACTGCAGTTCTTTTGAAACATGAGTCTGTAAACTTGGGCAGCGAGAGTTTCTTGGCAAGAATCTCGTCAGGGAAAAATTAAATTTTTTCCTGATGAGATTCTTGCCCGTGTGTAGAGGGCCATAGAAATGCCTAGTGGACATCACTTATATTCATGTACGGTTGGGGTTCTTCTGCAGACCACTGCTTGAATACACAATATAGCATATCTTTACATATTGTAATATACTACCATATTGTTTTGATAACCAAGTGACTTCTGATTGAATTGCAAGATTGCGTGACAGCCTTTTCTATCGTTTTTTTTTTTTTAACCATATGAAAATTCTAAAACGGGTTCCTTTTTTTATTTACCGATGGGGGGAACTGATGGGGCCCACACACGATCCGTTCATCCAATTAAAAGCGGTCCATTTTCATCAGACAAAACCGATCGTGTGTACAGGGCATTAGAGTAGATATGATTTTTTATATATTTTATATGGACGAATCACAGCAGGTCACATGACAATTTTACACAATGGATTGTTTTCTTTCTTGCCATCCAATGTGTACAATTGGGTTGCTATCTGTGATTTGTCAATTTAATCTCATAGTACAGACAGGGCCAATCACAGTACATCTCTACCATGTGATTAGCTTTGGCCAATCATATCAAAACAGACCAAATGTTTAATTTGGTAAAATGCTTACTTTAGCAATGTAATCTACTGCTATAAACAAACAATCTGAAAAAAAAATGATCACTTCCCTAGAGCAGTACTATGTTAACATTATGTTGAGTTGGTCCCAGTGTGTTGAAAATATTATTACAAATAAATATATATATAATAATCTCGTACTGCCACCAGCCAGTGTGCCAGTTATATGATGACACTGTTCTGCACTGGTGACAGTATGTAAAAATAAATTGTGGAAAAAAGTTTTTCTCAACTTCGTTATTTTCCCAAACAATTTGACAAATTACAACTTCAAGAAAACAGTCATACCCCCTTACTAAATACATTGAACTGTCTTTTTTTCCAAAATGGGGTTAAAGCGGAGCGCCACCCTCTTTTTCAACTTTATACCATTCTATTTAACACTGCCACCTTAATTATGTTTGGCATTTTATTTATTTTTTTTAAACTCACTGTGTTATATCCATGAGTTTATTCCTCCTGCTGCGGCGTAGCAGCCTCGCTGCGTCATCCAGCGCTGCTATGCCTCCTGGGAGATGTTTATCATCAATCCCAGGAGACAGTAAGGTTGCCGTGCTGAAGTATCGCGGGACTTCCGCCTCAGTTGAAAGTCCCGGCACCGCCCATCCTCCCTGCCCTCACTCACGGGCACACTGCAAAGTCTGGGCAGTGAGTGAAGGGGAGGCCTCTTCCTATCCTCGCTGCCCTCACTCAAGGGAACAGTCTCCTCCCGGGCACACTGTATAGTCCCAGCTCCGCCCATCTTCTCCGCCCATCCTCCCCGCCCTCACTCACGGGCACACTGCAAAGTCTGGGCAGTGGATGAAGGGGCGGGGGCGGCTCTGCCTATTCTCACCACCCTCACTCATGGGCACAGTCAATATCAACACTGCTACTGATTTCCCTCCAACCACCATTACTGCCACTGATAACCCCCACCACCATTACTGCCACTGATCACCCCCACCACCATCCCTGTGCTGACTTCCTGGGTTTGTACTCTTGCTGTGCTCATTATGAGGGGTTCCCACCATCCCTGTGCTGTGCTATTCGTCCTCTTTAAGCGTCCAGATTTTTAAATTCATCATAACGAATGTTGGTAATTGTTATGAAAAGTGAACGAATCTAAAGAAAATTCGTATTTCGTACGAATCCAAATTGAGTTTTGGGCACAAAATACCAGCTAAATAACGGCTAATGCGAAACTGAACTAAACAAAATGAAGTTTACAGTGCACATGTCTAGTATATGTATACATACCACATATATAACAAGATAGAATATATATATATATATATATATATATATATATATATATATATATATATATATATATATTCTCATATATATATATATATATATATATATATATATATATATATATATATATATATATATATATATATATATATATATATAGTTATGTAGATATATCTGCACAGGAACAAAACATTTTGTATATTTACTGGTTCCTGGAAGGAGGAGGAGAAGAGAGGTTTGCATAGATAAGGGGCGGCAACTTCCTCTGACGCTCCCGTTGCTATTGAAACCTGATCTGAAACCTATTACAATGCTTGTTCAGCACTGAGCATGTGCGAGATCAGCAAGGCTGAAATCCAGGAAGTCATACAGTCTGGCTTCATGATGCCCACACTTAAGATGGCCCCAGTCAATTTATGTTTTATAAAGTATCTAAATGCTGTAACAACCTAACAAAACAGACCTTAGTTTACAGACTAACTTTACTTTAATGCATTAAGCGTGTGTATTACAGGGGTATTTATATTTAAAAAGTGAAATCGTGGCCGGAACTCCACTTTAAGTTTGGGGATATTTGTACTGTCCTGGCATTTTAGGGCATCAAGAAATGATACCTGTCAGTACATCAGGATTGATACATTTTTAGATATACAGGTATATAACATAGTTTGTGGACTCTAACTTTCACACAGACTAAATAATATAGACTGATCTTAGTTAATTTTACCAAAGAAATGTAGCAGAATACATTTGAGCTAAATTAATGGAGAACAATTATTTATCTGCAACATTTTATAACGGAAAAGAATTTCAAAATTGTAAGTATATTTAATTTACTTAGCAAAACAATTTAAACCCAGTAGTGATTAAATACCACCAAAAGAAATCTCTAATTGTTTGAAAAAAAAATAACAATTTTGTTTGGGTACAGTGTTGCAAACAATGGCACATTTGTCATTCAAAGTAAGACAGCGCTGAAAATTGGTCTGGGCGGGAAGGGGTGAAGGTGCCTGGTATTGAAGTGGTCAATTTAGATATCTATTTGTAGGAATATGTGTTTTTGCCATGAGAAACAATAAAGGCTTGTATAAATATTTGTTGTTTTAATTGTAGATATAGATTGTTGTGTATTGTTAACCTATTATACATTTTGATCCCATTAGAATTATTGTTTTTTTTTTTTTTTATAAATTTCTAATAAAAATACATGAATACAAAACAATTAACTTTCAGTGAGGTAGTGCAAAATTATTTACATGTAAAAAGACGAAAAATGGTGTCACTTGTGCCATAATAAACATTTTAACACCTAATCTATGACGTGTTATAAAAATAGATATAAAGTGCTGTGTGTTGATAAGCCATTCTAAATTTTCATCCGATTAGAAGTACTAAAATTTCAGGTTTTTTATATAATAAAAATACATGACCTTGGTTTATCAAAAGTGTGAGTGCATCTATCTATTTCAATTAGACAATGTAGATGATTTACATGTAAAATGAAAAAATTCTAACACTTATGCTGCGTACACACGATCACTTTATGTGATGGGAAAAAAAGTTTTTGAAACTTCAATTTTCAAAGACGATGTTGCCTACACACCATTTTTCACAAAAAGCGAGGTTACGTTCACCACTCTTTTTCCATTGAAGCTCTCTTCATAACTTGCTTCTGGGCATGAGCGGGTTGAAAAACGTCGTTTTAAACAACACTTTTTTTGCTACACACAGAGATTTTTTGTGAAACAAAAAACAACGTTTTGAAAAACGACACAAAATTGAAGCATGCTTCAATTTTTTTTTTGTCGTTTTTCACAAGACATAAAACAACGTTTTCCCCCACACACTGTCATTTAAATTGAAGTTTTTAAAAACGTTGTTTTTTTTCATCACATAAAGTGATCGTGTGTACGCGGTATCAGGCTGCATACACACGATCAGACAGGTCTGATGAAACTGGTCTGCAGACCGGTTTCATCGAACCAGTTCGATGGTGTATGGCCCATCAGACCGTTTGTAGTCTTCAGATATTTTAGCGTGTATTGTCTATCGTATAGTGTCTAGCATGATGTTAGTAGATTGTTCTCGCAGCAAAACCACCAGGCCCTCCAGAGAACGCATTTATTTCAACAACTACAATACAGAATAGTCCAACGTCCACAGATGATACAAAAAGAAGTCCAGTAATTCAGATGTCTACCTGCGCCCCCATACTCCTACAGAGAGAATACAGGAGTACTTTCTCTCTGACAAGATGACTCTCTCTCTCTGACAAGATGAGCTGAATGTCAAAACTCACTTACAGAATAAATATGCTTTTCACTGAATAGCTGACAATTTGATTGGTCGTCTTTGATCTGAAAGACAGGAACCACTTCCTATCTTGCAGAGTGTCAGGTAATTGTTACTCCCAGCAGGAGTCACCAATTAGTATTGGGGAGCCAACTAGTATACATCCTTGCATACCAATTAGCTCTCTTTAATAAGTAATTAGATTACTTGTGGCCTAAGAAATGGTTTTATATGTAAGCAAGAGCTCATCCTGTCCAGTTGACTATTTGACAATAGACAAGCGTCTCTTAATGTGAATTACAGGTCTGATGTGAAAGAGGACTTCCTATATCCTTCTCTTTTGTCCATTTGATAATGGACAAGTATCTGTTTGATGTGTAAGCAAGAGCTCATCCTGTCCAGTTGGCTACTTGACATCAGACAATCGTCTCTTAACGTGAATTACAGGTCTGATGTGAAAGAGGCAATGGACAATGGAAGTATCTTTTGATGTGTAATGCAATTACAGGTTACTAAGATTTAGCCTGTTCAATCTCTTACTCACATAATACAGTATAATATATATATATATATATATACATAAACACATTATACTACAACATTCCCCCACTTGGATCGGTTCTAACTACTAGAACTGATCCATAACTCAAACAACCAAACCGCTCAGACCTCCCTGGCTCTTAAGATTGAAGCCATATCTAGGTCTTCCTTACTTTTCTGAATTATTCTTAATTGTCTTCTACCACAACAATATAAACCAAACAAAAAACATATTAATACAAATTGAATAAACACAAAAATTATGGAAAGTGTTCTCAATAGCGGGTGAGTAAAAGTGTTATTGGGTATGCTCCACCAAGGCTCCTGAAATTCCTTAGTAATTTTACTAGAACTGATGAGGTTTTCCTTCACCAGTTCCTGTAATTCTATAATTTTCCTACTATCCCTCTTAAATAATGTATCCAATTCAACTGTAAGTGGTGGTATTTTCTTAAATAAAGGAGAAATCATAGAGTCCCATTTGCCAAGATCAATTTGCTCAATGTCCATAGATACTTGATTCATCTGGATATTAGCTCGAATGTCTTCCTCTCCAATTGTTAACAGTCCTTCTGTGAGGTTTACACACCAGCCTGTGATGGGTGTCCGGCACTGAACTTGCTTTTGCCAAGTGAATGAGGGGACCCCTAATGCACAGACCCTTGAATCTTCTCCATGAATTATTCTCTTCCAGGCCGGTTCAAATTTTTGCAATTGAACCAGGCAGTTTCCAGAGTGTGTAGCAGCACAGCCATCTATGTACTCCAGCCGCTCAAAAGAACAGGAACAAAGCCAGGCCTGGGCACGTCTAGTACAGCAGTTGGGATCCATGGTTTTCCACACTTGGTTGTCCTTGACGACAAGTTTGCTTTGCGGTAGCAGTTGTTTCAGTATATTAGTGCCATTTCTCACCTCCACCTCACCACGAACGATCATCTTGTATACGGGTAAGGGTGTTGTTGACCATGTAGGGATGTCGACAGTCAGAGGTATTTCCTGCTTTCCAATGCGATCTTTATTGCAAAGAGTATCCAGGCTTCTTACTTTAGCAAGGGCAAAGTTCCTACAAGTAACACCACTGTCTTTGATAAGATGAAATAATAAAGTTGAGTTCATTATCCTTGGCCATTCTCCTTGTTTGATCTCTCGAAGCCCTAGGCTCAGGTGTTCACTCAGCAAGTTCCCTATGATACCACAAACTATAGACTTGGATACATTATTGGTTTGAAGTGTTTTATTCAGTGCACTCACCGACATTTGAATGTTCTGCAAATCTGCAGCAATGGTGTGAATGTTCTGAATATCTACCTTCATTTCAGCTAGAGCGTTTAAATCCACTCTTCCCCCTTTAAGCAGTATCTGCTGTAATCCACCCACATAATTTAGTCCTCTCATATTTAGGCTCTCTATATCAACCCTATTCCAAATTGAACTACCCAAACTGAGGCCTGATATGATATCAGTACCCAGATCCCTCTTTGAAACTTTCTTAAAATTAAGCCCTTGTGTAGCATCCCAAAATAAGTTTATATGTGTTTGAAAGACCGTTTTAAACCATGATCCCATTGATTTTGGGCAACTCTCTGGAATGTTAATTGATGTAAAATTCAACAATAATGGTACTGATAAGTATGAAACATCGCTATACACTAAGGTTTGAGTTCGCTCAAGGAAAAGTCCATGTTCTGGCCACGGTAAAATTGTAGGACAGTCTCTAGAATTTGTGACCATTATATTTAAGACTTTTGTATAGATTCCATCCTTCGTATCATGAGGGCTACAGGATATAATACCCTCCTTGAATATTGTAAAATTTCTGTCTAAAGTCATTTGCATTTGTGGTCCATTCTGTGTTTCCACTAAAATTATATTTGTACTCCTGTGACGATCGCTTCCTTCTGGGAAAGTCCAAACGGCATATTCCATAAGGTAATCAGATTTTGGCATCATGATCTCACATTCAACAACTATCCACCCCCCGACTATGCCTTTTACAGTATCTCCATGTATCTGGATGCCTTCTGAGTTCTCTAAAACAATAAGTTCTGTAGTATGATCCATTACACTCCTTTTATTTCGATCAGATTTCCCCAATGGTAAGCATTTGAATCCTTCAACTTGACATTTTTCCACTCTGATGTTTGTGATGCAAAGTAGTAGAGTGATTGATGCTATTATCAACACATATGCTAATAGAGGCTTGTATTTGTCCAGGGAGGGTGTCTTTATTTTGGTGTGGTCTTCTGATGTACGCATTCCTCCTGGGACCTGAAAGACAATCTCAGGAAGAAAGTTAGATAATGCTTTCATCCATAAAATCCATTTTTCCTTTAAAATGCTTTTATCTGACATGCATGACTCCATCTTGACCTGCCCTCTCCCAAATCTAATAAGTAAACAGAGGGTCCAATCTTGTCTATGACTGCATAAGGGCCCTTCCACTTAGCCTTAGGGAATGGGTGAAACCCAGGAAAATCCTGTAACATTACTCTAGTCCCAATTTGGTATTCACTAGTGTCACCCATTGCATTAAACCATTGTTGTGAGCTTTTATGAGTACATTCATCAGTGGCACACACAGCCTTATGTACCGTAATCACATGATCCTTTAAGATCTCTACCCATGATTCCGACAATGACACAGTTTCTAATGCTGCTGGGACTGGATTTATCAGATGTTCCCAGGTTCTCATTGTTCTGCCAAGCAGAGCTTCATAAGGGGCAAAGCCTATGGACCTGCACACTCTGGAACGAATAGTTGCCAGTATAAAGGGTAATTTTTCATCCCAGTCAGTACCTTGCTCATTTACAACCTTTCTAAGAGCATTTTTAACAGTCCTATTCATTCGTTCAACCTGTCCCGCAGACTCAGGGTGATAGAAGATGTGAAATTTTTGGACGACACCAAGGAGCTTACATGTCTCTTGCACCACTTTTCCTACAAAACCTGGCCCATTGTCACTGTCTAAAACTTTTGGTATCCCCCACCGACTAAATATTTCTTTGACCAAGATCCTTGCAGTAGTAGTGGCAGTACAGTTTTTGGTAGGGAAAGCTTCAACCCAGTGACTGAAAGAATCCACGACAACCAGCAAATATTTGTTCTGGTGTGCAGTGTTAGGTAATTCACCTGTGTAATCAATTTGAATTCGCTCCCAAGGTCCCATGGGAGCTTGTCTCATCAGTGCCCCTCTCCTCTTCCTATTTGCAGGATCATGCCTGGCACACATCAAACATGATAAGATATGGTTCTGCATGTCTTGTTTATTTTTAGGCCACCATGCTACATGGTCTAATCTCTCTAAAGCTAAAGGAAGTTTGGGGTGTCCACCAACAGGGGACCCATGAATCCACGTAAGAATGTCTTTCCTCACACCCTTTGGGGCAACCCATAAAGATAAATCATTTTTGTAAGTTATTAAAAGGCCATCCTGCACCTGCATCTCTTGACCCTCAAATTGTATGGGCCCAGTCCCACACATTTCTTTTAATTGAGCTAATTCCTCATCCTGATCTTGTATTTTACCCAACTCACATGTCCTTTCTTCAATTTCTTTTGCTTGAGCACGTGTAAGGGCAGACACTGGAAATGACACAGTATGCTCTATGTGAGGCCATTCGGGGGATGTTATGGCAGCCTCCTTTGCTAACCTATCTACCGTGTTGTTCCAGTAGTGCTCGGTTGTTTGTTTTCTGTGGGCCTGTACCTTTCGGATACTAATTTTTGAAAATAATTGGGTTTCCTCCTCTATCATTTTCCATAAGGATGCATATCTTATTTCACTGCCATCTGTTCCTTTAAAGCCCATCACATTCCACCATGAAAGATAGACAACTGCACCCTTGCATACCTGGTCTGAGTCAGAAGCAATGTTAACAATTCCACCATCATCTCTTAACTCAATGAGCACTTGCAAAAATGCTGCTATTTCCACATATTGTGCAGAACGAGCTCTACATGAATATGAAAATTGTCTCTGTACCTTGCCATCTTTTACACAAACACCAGCAAATCCTGAGATTCGACTTCCATCTTTATAGTAAGACGAACCATCAATGTACCAGCACTCTTTATCCAAGTCAAAAGGTTTGGATACAGCAGTAAAAATTCTGTGCTGCAAACTATTTCCTTGCACCCGGCATTCATGAGTTTCACCTTCAATCAACAATCCACCAATCAGGACACTAGGTTCTTTTAACATCAAACCCTCAATATTTTCTGTCAGCAAAGCAGTAGTCCATCTCGCCAGCCTTTTACAATTTACATCTGCTTCCTTCCATTTTCCATTTGCTAACATGACTATAGGAGTGTGATGACTAGCAATGATGACCCTTTGTGTACCTGTCAAGTACCTGAATTTGTTGATTGCCCAATAACAGCACAGCACCATACGAGTACACAAAGGATACTTTTGTTCTACAGATGATAGTAAACGTGATGCATAGGCCACAGGTCTTTGTTTTCCAAAATAGTCTTGGGTGAGTGCCACAGACAAAGTACTAAGGCCTACATGTGGATATAGTCTGAATTCTTTGTTGGGGTCTGGTGATGCTAATGAAGGGGCATTGCCTAAAGTTTCCTTTAATGCTTCAATAGCTTGTGTGTGCTCTGATCTCCACTCCCATTCATCTTGCTTCAGCAGATTATACAAGCACTCTGTTAATGATGCATAATGAGGCACAAATTCTCTGCAGAAGCCTGTCATGCCTAGAAATTGCCTTAGACATTTCTCATCCGTGGGTAAAGGTAACTTACCTATCAGCTCAACCCTTTGCTCATTGATGCTTCGCCCTGACTGTGCTACAGTAACACCCAGAAATTGGACTTCTTTCTTCCCCAATTGTATTTTCTTTGGATTAACTTTCAAACCTGCTTCTCTCAAAAGCAATAACATTTCACTCACATCATTCACATGCTCCTCCATAGAGGCTGACCCAATCAAAATGTCATCAACATATGAAATTACTCTTTCAGGTTTTGAAAACTTATTAATCACTTCTTGCATGTGTGAGTGAAATATTGCTGCACTGTCTTTATATCCTTGCGGAAGAACTGTCCAATAATATTGAAAGCCTGCCCAGCTGAAGGCCGTTTTATACTGACATGTTGGGTCAAGGGGTAAATTCCAATAACTGTTACTGATATCAATGACCGTGAACCATATCATTTCTGGTGTTAATTTGGCAATCATTTCAGGGTAAGCTGCTACCACAGGTGCCATACTTTTAGCATATTTGTTTAAGGCACGGTAATCTATCGTCAGCCTGAATGACCCATCAGGTTTGATGACTGGCCAGGCTGGCGAATTGCATGTTGATGCACCCCTTTTTAATGTACCTTGCGCCTCTAACTGTTTTATAGCTTCTGTTATAGGTTTAATGGCGTCTTTTGGAACAGGGTATTGTTTGAGAGGTGCTGGATCAAATCCTTCCAACAAAATCATTGTATTCATCCTACCACAATCTTGTTTATGCTTTGCCATTATGTCATCAAATTCACACATCAGACTATCCCAACAGGGATCCCAATCTCCATGTAACACACCGACAGGCTTTACTGCTGCTGTCACCAATTCCATGGGAGGATGCCACACATGACCCAATCCATCATTTCTAGGCATCATCCACAACTTCATATTTGCAAGATCAACCACCAGACCCTGCTGTACACAGACATCAGCACCAATTATGTCCTGATTTTGACAAACAACATCACACTTCCACTTCTCTTCCCCTATTTGCATCTCAACACCACGCACGAAAGGAGCTTCAATGGAATGTCCAGTGACACCTGTTATTCTAATTTTCTCATTTCCAGGGACAACAGATTGACAGAAACTAACCGCTGATCCACTATCTAACAAAGCGTTTACACGAGTTCCCCCTAATATTACATCAATAGTGGGACGCCCCCATGAATCTAAATTTAAATCAGTTAAAAATTGGCAGGAAGGGGCGTGGGGGGCTCGGAACCCCTAACACTGACTGGTAGAGGGTGACACAGCACTTTCCATTCCTATTGCTGCTACCTTGACCCCTCCTGATTTTATTCTTTCCATCTCTTCCTTTATCTTGTGTAGCTCCTCCTGCAAACGATCTCTCTCACTTCTCATTTCACTAAAAGGCACCCAAGGCTGTTTACTTGGCTTTTCTCTAGGTTCTGGCCTTCTATAACTATCTGACTTGTTATAAGATCTTCCTCTCCATGGCCCATAATCATCTCTATTTTGCTGACCCTCGACTCTAAAAACTCTAGCTGCATCAACCGCAAGACTGTCTTCTCTACACCTTCTCCTCCACAAATTATCCGCTCTTAACAAAATATCATTATAATCACTAGGATCAGGTGTAACAGATAAAATGCCTTCCCTGACATCATCATCCACTGATTCCAATAACATTGACCTATGAACCAGACCACCACGTTCAAAACCAGGATTCCCAGTCATCACATATTCCATCACACTGCTAATTCTATCTGCAAGTTCATATGGGCATTCATTCTTCATTTGCTTAATTTTTCCTGACAAGGACACATTTGTCGTCACGCCATACAATGCTTTCAATAACTCCCTTAAAACATCCTTAGTTTTATGACGCTGACCACAATTTTGCAAAATACGTGCCCACAATCCATTGCCTACACTTTTCTGCAAAATTCTAGCTAGGTCCTCCACATTCAAGTTGTATGTGTCTCTGACTCTCTGCAAATCACAAAACCATTTCATGAACCTATTTACATCATAGCGGGGTACCTGACCTACCTCTCTTATAATAGCTTCCATCTCCTGTGGCTTTAATTGTTTTGTGATCAATTTAATTTCACTTGTATCGTCAGTGTTCAATACAGTTGTTGTAGTGGTAGGAGCTGCTGGTATGCATGGGGCTGCATGTAATTCACCCCAGGGATATATTGGCTTATAATCTTTGGTATCAAGCTGTATTTTAGAAGTATCATTTTGATGCGTATAACTTGATTTTTCTGCCAATTTATCAAAAGCAATGTTAGCAGCATGTTTACACTCCTCCAACTGTTTCTCAACAACTTGTATTTTCACTGACAATTCCTCGTTTACACGACTTAAATTATCACATAATTTTGCCTTCTCAATCAGTGCTTCCCCAGTAGTGATGGCATGTAACCTGAGATCTGACATCCTCTCATTCAACCCTTTTTCCACAACCTCATAGCTCTGAGTATGTTCTAGAATTTTCTGCTTTTTCCCTTTAATCTCCTCCATTAATTCTGTACAACAAGACAATAATCCCTGAATAATCATACCCTTACGTTTCTTTTCTTTTGTTTTCTTATCAAAGACACTATCAGATAAAAAGCATTTCATTAAATCCCATGACTGTCTATATTCTTGGGGAATCTCATAAGGCCCCCCATGACTTTTTATATAATTTAACAGCCATAAATTCACATTCTCTCCTTTAGGGCTATTGTCACCACCAGACAGAGCCAAAGCCATTGTGAAAAATACAATGAGAGAGAAGAAAAAAACCTATTTAAAAAAAAAATAATAATAATGAATAAGGCACACTTACCAATTGTTGGGTTTCTTTGAACTTCCTCCCTGGGTCCTCACGGTCTTCTGTCACCTCACAGATTGTGAGATCCAGTCTCCAGAAAATAATTCTAGGCTTTCAAACTTGTTAAATTTTGTAGATCATACTCTTGGTTCTTCATCAGGAATTGTTGTCATCACTGGCTTCTGTTACTAAGTCCTGAAAATGCGCTTCTGGTCACTTGCACGGCACCAATGTAGTCTTCAGATATTTTAGCGTGTATTGTCTATCGTATAGTGTCTAGCATGATGTTAGTAGATTGTTCTCGCAGCAAAACCACCAGGCCCTCCAGAGAACGCATTTATTTCAACAACTACAATACAGAATAGTCCAACGTCCACAGATGGGGGAATGTTAATGGGGGAATGTTAATGGTCAGGTCCGGGGATGGGGGGCCCAGGCCTAAAACTGTGTAAGGGGCCCCAAAATGGCTTCTTACAAACTTTCTTTCAGCAGTGGCTTTTTTCTTGCCACTCTTCCATAAAGGTCAGATGTGTGCATTGCATGAATAATAGTTGTCCTGTGGACAGATTTTCCCACCCGAGCTGTGGATCTCTCTGATTAATGTTCTCCTGTCATGTTAGGCGCACGGCCATGTCTTGGTAGGTTTGAAGATGTGCCATACTCTTTTCATTTTTGATGGATTGAACAGTGCTTTGTGAGATGTTCAAAGTTTGGGATATTTTTTTATAACCTAACACTGCTATAAACTTCTTCACAACTTTATCCCTGACCTGTCCGGTGTGTTCCCTGGCTTTCATGATGCAGTTTGTTCACAAAGGTTATCTAACAAACCTTTAAGGGCTTCACAGAACAGCTGCATTGATACTTAGATTAAATTACACACAGGTGGACTCTATTTACTAATTAGGTGACTTCTGAAGGCAATCTGCTTCACTAGATTCTAGTTAGGGGTATCAGAGTAAAGGGGGCTGAATACAAATGTACGTCAAACTTTTCAGATATTTATTTGTAAACAATTTTGAAAACCATTTATCATTTTCCTTCCACTCCACAATTATGTGTGACTTTGTGTTGGACTATCACATAAAATCCCAATAAAATGCATTTTTGTTTTTGGTTGTAACATGACAAGATGTGGAAAATTTCAAGGAGTATGAATACTTTTTCATGGCACTGTATATTGTGAGGGGTCTTATATAATTATTGAGAAAGTAATTTTTAATAATGATGATGTATTTATTTATTTGTTCTTTAAAAAAAAAAAGAGTATGCTTCTTTTTTTGCAATTTTTTTTTTGGATTCCCTTTTCATTTGATGGGTTGCCATATGGACACCCGGGGTACAACTGGCTGTTGATGTCCACCCTGGCAATAGTGCCCCTCTAGTTGGCCATGTAGGTGGCATCTGCATTTTTCTCTCACTGCCTCTGGTTTATTACATCTTCCCCCACCAATGGGTGCCTCTTTTCTATCTAGGAACGCCTTCTCCTTTTTTTGAGACTTTAGTGCCACAGAAGGTGGTTGGATGTTTTCACCTGAAGTCATTTCCACTCCAGGTTGCTAGAGCTAGACTTTAAAATATGCCACCTATGGGTGCCGTCGCACATGCACGCAACATCATTGAGCATCTGCATCCCACTGGAGACATCAAACACTGACAGGTTGGGAGGGTTACATAAAGGAGGAACAAGCGGTGGGTGTTTCCATTGTGGCTCCTGCCACTGAAACAGTACACCTTGGGTCTGACTTTTGTCTGCTTGTTATTAATGTAGTCTTCAGATATTTTAGCGTGTATTGTCTATCGTATAGTGTCTAGCATGATGTTAGTAGATTGTGCTCGCAGCAAAACCACCAGGCCCTCCAGAGAACGCATTTATTTCAACAACTACAATACAGAATAGTCCAACGTCCACAGATGATACAAAAAGAAGTCCAGTAATTCAGATGTCTACCTGCGCCCCCATACTCCTACAGAGAGAATACAGGAGTACTTTCTCTCTGACAAGATGACTCTCTCTCTGACAAGATGAGCTGAATGTCAAAACTCACTTACAGAATAAATATGCTTTTCACTGAATAGCTGACAATTTGATTGGTCGTCTTTGATCTGAAAGACAGGAACCACTTCCTATCTTGCAGAGTGTCAGGTAATTGTTACTCCCAGCAGGAGTCACCAATTAGTATTGGGGAGCCAACTAGTATACATCCTTGCATACCAATTAGCTCTCCTTAATAAGTAATTAGATTACTTGTGGCCTAAGAAATGGTTTTATATGTAAGCAAGAGCTCATCCTGTCCAGTTGACTATTTGACAATAGACAAGCGTCTCTTAATGTGAATTACAGGTCTGATGTGAAAGAGGACTTCCTATATCCTTCTCTTTTGTCCATTTGATAATGGACAAGTATCTGTTTGATGTGTAAGCAAGAGCTCATCCTGTCCAGTTGGCTACTTGACATCAGACAATCGTCTCTTAACGTGAATTACAGGTCTGATGTGAAAGAGGCAATGGACAATGGAAGTATCTTTTGATGTGTAATGCAATTACAGGTTACTAAGATTTAGCCTGTTCAATCTCTTACTCACATAATACAGTATAATATATATATATATATATATATATATATATATATACATAAACACATCACTACATATACTACAACACCGTTGTCCGCCGGACCAAGTTTTAAAACATGCTTTAAAATCTGTCCGACGGACAGGTTCGATGGTTAGTACACAAACGCATCGGCCCAAAAACCTGCGCATTCTCAGAATCAAGTCGACGCATGCTTGGAAGCATTGAACTTAGTTTTTTCATCACGGCGTTGTGTTCTACGTCACCGCGTTCTGGTCTGATCGGATTTTGGTCCGATGGTGTGTACGCACATCAGACAAGTTCAGAGTTGTCTGATGAAAATGGTCCGTCGGACAAGTTTCATCGGACCGGTCTGATCGTGTGTACAGGGCCTTAATCTTTCATGTGTTCATATAAATTGCTAAAAAATTCCAATAGACTTGCATCTTTGTGGAGCTTTGGTAGCAACTCTGCCAAGCTTCTTTATTTGGTATTATTCATTCTTTAGCAGAGAACGCCTGGCATTTTAGTTATAGAAAAGCTGGAGATTGAGAGATTTTCTTTAGTTGTTTTTAAGAAATATGGCAACTGGGGATGTTTAACCATTTAAGGACTGCTTAACGCCGTTATACGTCAGCAGATTGGCACGGCTGGGCACAGGCACGTACCTGTACATCACTTTTAAGAGTCCATCTGTAGAGCACGCGCGCTTGCGACCTGGTCCGAAGCTCTGTGACCTCGCCTGTGGGACCTGGTGTCTCGCGATCGGGTCACAGGATCTGAAGAAAGGTGTGTGTGTGTAAACATCTTCGCCGTTCTTCTGTGGGGCAGTGACACTGATCGTCTGTTGCCTGATATAGAGAACGGCGATCAGACGTCACACCTACTTCCATTGTCATTTTCACAGTAATCAGTGCATATTTATAGCACTTTTTACTGTGAAAATGACAAAAATGTGTCTAATGTGTCTGCCATAATGTCGCAGTCATTAAAAAAAAAAATCACTGATTGCCGCCATTACTAGTAAAAAAAAATATTAATAAAATGCCATAAAACTATCCACTATTTTGTAAACGCTATAACTTTTGCGCAAACCAATCAATAAATGCGTTTTGTTTTTTTTTCTACCAAAAATAAGTAGAATACGTATTTGCCTAAACTGAGGAAAAAAATGTTTTGTTTATATATTTTTGGGGGATATTTATTAAAAGCAAAAAGTTAAAAAATATTGAATTTTTTTAAATTGTCGCTCTATTCTTGTTTATAGCGCAAAAAAATAAAAACTGCAGAGGTGATCAAAAACCACCAAAAGAAAGCTCTATTTGTGGGGGAAAAAAGGACGCCAATTTTGTTTGGGAGCCATGTGACAGAACTGCGCAATTGTCAGTTAAAACTAAGCAGTGTGAAATCGCAAAAAGGGGCAAGGCCCTTAACCTGCATAATGGTCCGGGTCTTAAGTGGTTAACCACTTCAGCCCCAGGAAAGGTTTTACCCATTTTATGACCAGGCCATTTTTTTTATATGGCACTGCGCTACTTTAACTGACAATTGCGCGGTTGTGCAATGCTTTACCCAAATAAAATGTATGCTTTTTTTTCACAAATAGAGCTTTATTTTGGTGATGTTTGATCACCTCTGCAGTTTTTTTTTTGTTGCACTATATACAAAAAAAAGCATTTCCCTTTTTTTTTTTTTTTTTACTTTCTGCTATAAAACACATCCAATAAAAACAATTTAAAATGTCTTCTTAAATTTAGGACAATATGTATTCTGCTACATATTTTTCGTAAAAAAAAAAAGTCAATAAGCGCATATTGATTGGTTTGCTCAAAAGTTAAGGCCTCTACAAACTATAGGATATATTTATGGAATTTGTATTTATTTATACTAGTATTACTAGTATATTACTAGTAATGTCGGCGATCAGCGACTTATACCAGAACTGTGACATTGCATAGGACAAATTGGTCTTTTTTTACATTGGCAGACCATTGTTCTGACGGCTTCAGGAATGATCGGCAAGTCCCAGCGGACATCATGTCCACTGGATCTGCCGATTGGCTCTCGCTGTTTCCAATCACAGCAAGAGCTGGTCGCTGGCAGTGCGCCCATGTGCCTGAGACCAAGAAGGGCGAAATCACATGTACAGGTACATGATTTTTCCCAAAGAGGCCGCCCTGCTGCAGTAAATGTAGGGCTTTCTACACAACATTCGCACATTTTCACCCAAGATTCAAATTTTCACATCCATTTTATTCATCACATCATTCCAGTTAATTTTGAAAGCCTTTATGATGTGCAAATGTTGTTTTCAAGTGTACTACATAAAAATGTGTAATGTTCATGAGAAGTGCTACAAAGTAGGTGATGATTAACCACTTCAATACCCAGCCATATACAATTGACGGCCTGGGATGGGATTTACCATCCTAAGTGGCCGTCAATTGACGGCCTGTGTATTGCAGGCGAATATCTGGATGATGCCTGCAGCCAGAGGCATCATCCAGATATCCTCTTCTTCAGCCGGCGATTCTGCACAAAGTAAGAACGATCATAGCGGCGGTTCCGCCGCTTGATCGTTCTTACAGGCCGCGGGAGGGGACACCCCCCCCCCTCCCGCCGCCATCCGGTGCTTCTCCGGGCTTACCTGTACCTTCGGGGGCCCGGAGAACGAATCGTCGGCGGCGGCAGGAAGCATAGAGATGACTGGTGACCAGATGGTCACCAGTCATCTCTATGACCGTCGGAGCACCCGGGCGCGATCTGATGACGTCACGCCCGGGTCCCCGTATGTAAACAAAGCCGCAATTGCGGCTGTAAGCCCCCATTCATGAGATCGGTGAATTTTTTTTCACCAATCTCATGGTTTCCAGCCTGGAGGTGAGATGTGAGGTCTTATTGACCCCACATCTCTCCATAAAGAGGACCTGTCACACACATTTCCTATTACAAGGGATGTTTACATTCCTTGTAATAGGAATAAAAGTGGAAAAAAAAAAAATGAAAAAAAGTGTAAAAATAAAATATAAGTAAAAAAAAATAATAAAAGATAAAAAAAAATTAAAACGCCCCTGTCCCCGATAGCTCGCGTGCAGAAGCGAACGCACACACAAGACCCGCCGACAAATGTATAGCCGTTTAAACCACACATGTGAGGTATCGCCGCGTGCGTTAGAGTACCAGCAACTAATCTAGCACTAGATCTCCTCTGTAAATCTAAACTGTAACCTGTAAAAAATAAATAAAGCGTTGCCTATGGAGATTTTTAAGTACCGAAGTTTGGCGCCATTCCATGAGTGTGCGCATAATTAAAGCATGACATGTTGGGTCTCTATTTACTCGGTGTAACATAATCTTTCACATAATACAAAAAAATTGGGCTAACTTTAGTGTTTTGTTATTTTTTTAATTCATAAAACAATTTTTTTTACAAAAAAAAGTGTTTGAAAAATAATTGCGTAAATACCGTGCAAGATAAAACTTTGGAATGACCGTCATTTTATTCCCTAGGGTGTCTGCTAAAAAAAAACATATATAATGTTTGGGGGTACTGTGTAATTTTCTAGCAAAAGAATGATGATTATTACATGTAGGAGAGAAGTGTCAGAATAGGCCCGGTATGGAGGTGGTATAAAAGCCTAGTATTGAAGCGGTTAAAGCCAAAGGAACATACACTTATGAGATGACAGCCTCACATATTGTATACTTAACTTAAAGGGGTTGTAAACGCTCATGTTTTTTCACCTTAGACACATTGAATGGCACCTCAATGTACTAAAGCAATTCAACTTCAATGCAGTGCATCAACACATGATAATGCACTACTGTGTGGTGTGCTGCATTACCAAAAATGGTGAAAGATTTTATTTATTTATTTTTGATGCAATGCAGGGACTAATGAAAATCTGAAACTAGTTAAAGCTGTGTATATTAACCACTTAAGACACGGACACTTACGCTGCTAAATGACCCAAGGTGTTTTTACAATTCGGCGCTGCGTCGCTTTAACAGACAATTGCGCGGTCGTGCGACGTGGCTCCCAAACAAAATTTGCGTCCTTTTCTTCCCACAAATAGAGCTTTCTTTCGGTGGTATTTGATCGCCTCTGCGATTTTTTTGCGCTATAAACTAAAATAGAGCGACAATTTTGAAAAAAATCACTATTTTTTTACTATTTGTTATAAAAAAAATCAAATAAACTAAATTTTAGTAAAACATTTAGGCCAAAATTTATTTAGCCACATGTCTTTAGTAAAAAAAAAAAATCGTAATAAAAAAAATAGCTACCTAGCGGGAACAGCGACACTAATACAGCGATCAGAAAAATGATCGCTTAGTGACGCTGGCAATAGGGAGTGAAAGGGTTAACTAGGGCGGTGATCAGGGGGTTAAAACTTTATTAGGGGGGGTGGGGGGGCTATCCTGAACCTAACAGTAACTGTTTTTACACTGCCTGTCACACTGACACTAAATGCAGTGATTAGATCACTGCATTCAGTGACACTGTGACTGGGGGGGGGGGCGATCACAAGGGGTTAATATGCCTATGTGAGTGTGTGTCAGTGTTGTGTTGGTGCACACTTACTGTGGATGTCTTCTCTCATCAGCAGCGCTGGGAAACAGCGCTGCGATGAAAGAATACATCATTTCCTCCTTCCTGTGTAAACACAGGAGGAGGAAGTGACAGGCTGGGAGCGCGCTCCCATTGGCTGGGAGCGATCGCGGGGGGGCGGAAAACACGGACATCCGCCCGCTCGTCGGCGATCGCTCCCAGAGCCAGGGGGACCGCCGCACGCCGCGGAGGGGGTCCGATGGGACCCCCGAACCGCACTAAGGCGAGGACGTAAATTTACGCCCTTGTGCCTGTACGAGCCATGTTGTGGACGTACATAGGCGTGCGGGGGTCCTTAACTGGTTAAAGCAGATTAGAACATCTAGATAAATCAAAAAAAATCACAGTATAGATTAAAATGAGGTACAGTAATTTAACCACTTGGCACCCAGAGGACAGCATATGATGTCCTGGGCTTTGTGGTGGTATATCTGAATGATGCCCGCAGCTACAGGCATCATTCAGATATTGCCGTTTTCAGCCGGTGATTCCCTAAACCATAAGAACAATCATAACGGCTGCTCCACAGCTTCATCATTCTTATGGGTGGCAAAATGGGACATCCCGCACTCCAGTGCTTTTCCTGACTCAACGCTGCAATCAGTGAGTTGGAGAACCGGGCACGATGTTATGACATCACACGCGGCCTCTGCATTAAAAAAATGGCGTAAAGCGGTGATATTTTTTTTTTTTTTTACTATTTATTTTAGGCTTCCCAGCCTAATAGTGAGATGTGGGGTCTTATTGACCCCATATCTCACTGTAAAGATGTCCTGTCATATTCCTTTAATTTATTTTTTTAAACCACCCCTGTCCCTGTGTGCTAGAACGCAGAAGCGAACCCTTCTGTAAGTCCTGCCCACATATGAAAACGGTGTTCAAAGCACACATGTGAGGTGTCACCACGAACATTAGAGTAAGAGCAATAATTCTAGCCCTAGACCTCCTCTGTAACTCAAAACATGTAACCAGTAAAAAATAAAGTGTCGCCTATGGGGATTTTTTAGTACCGAAGTTTCGCACCATTCCACGAGCATGTACAATTTTGAAGCGTGACATGTTGGGTATCTAACTTTACTGGTTTTTTTTTAAGCATGAAAACAAAATGAGTTTGAAAAATATCGTGCAAGGAAAAAAGTTGCAATGACCGCCATTGTGCACTAAAAAAACATATACAGTGTTTGGCAGTTCTATGTAATTTCTAACAAAAAATATGATTTTTACATGTAGTGAAGTGGCCTGGGCTTCAATTATTAAAAATTCCTTTTCAAGGTGACCTTATATATTTGCATTTTCTTTGTTTAAAGGATTTGCTTGTGCCTCCTGTGTAAATAATGCAAAATATAGTTCTCACATGATTGTTATGTACCAACACTAGACACACTGAAATATTTCATTTTGGAATTTTTTTTTAATCCGAAAAATAAATTTTGTCTAGTTACTCCCGAAATTTGTTTTTTATTTTTTTTCGTTAAAAAAATGCATTCATCCAAAAATCCGAATTAATTACGTCACATCTATTGAAGGCTTATGGTATCTGTCGAATGTTCTAAGAAGATTCGACAGAGCAGATGAAAAATTTTACGCCGCAATCGTACATTTCCGGTCGAATGTTCTGCCTATAAGCTAGAAGAATTCTAATGTTGTATGACACTAGTAATAATTATATCTATAAATTATTATAACTAGTCAACAAACATGGGACCGCAGGCCACACTATCCACCCCACCCCCCCCCAGACCCAACACTTCCAATGAACAAAAAACCAGACAACTATATGGCATTGTAATGGCCGTGGCACCTTTTATTGGTTTAATCAAATAATAATAATATTCCATATTTATTTAAACAAACATACCGTATTGATAGTAAAACTTTATTAATGCAAAATTCCCTGCTCAGTCTTAGGACTTCGAGCAGCTAAACAAAATTAATATATATCATACCATTTTTATTTAATCAAAATATCGTATTGATAATAAACCTTCAATAATGCAAAAAACTCCCTGCTTAGTCATAGGACTCGAGCAGCTAAACTTGAACAAACTGTAAAGTCCCCCACCAGCCAAACCTGTTGCAAACAGGGTTGGCCTACCCAACAGCCATGGCCATTTCAATACAGGATTGCAAACCCAAATTAAATAAGTCAATACCAACCTCCGATAGGTGGATGGAATCCGCTCGATAAAACCCTGGGATACCTCCCTCTAAATCAACATGACGGTAGGAAAAACTGCCGATGGATGGCATGAATTTCTCCATAGATCTGTTCACCCGCCTTCTTACCCTCTCAAGTGGCCTAAGCTGGGGTGAAGAGGACCAGAGAAGGCGGGGAACTATCTCAGAAAAAAAAATTTGCATGCTGGAAAAGCAAGCTTAAACCTTTAGAAATCACGCTTTATCTTAAACAATAATTCAAGGGATTTCATTTTACCTATGTCATTACCACCTGCATGTACAATGATTATAGAAGGGGGGGCATTGTGCGTTGAGCTGAGCTAGTTGGAAAGACACTTGACACCAGCGCAGCCCCCGAATACCTTTCCAATATAATGAGAAAGCGTCAGTTGGTAGAGTTAAGTTCTCCGTATAGCAACGTTGAGATGCTCTTCTACGTGCCCAGAAAACGAAGGAGTGCCCTATGATCCACACAGTGCTATGAAAACCTGGAAATCAAGGAACAAGGTTAGGTCGGACATATAACTTGAATCTACCAGATTCCCATCTACCCAGCCTGCGGATGGTTGCCTCATCCAGCCCCAGCCTTACCGCCTCCGTGGCAGCACCGATGCGGAAAGAATGGGTCGAGAAGAAGGCATCCGACATTCCGATAACCCGTAAACATTTCTTGAAAACTGAGCCAAACTGATACTTGGTCAGTGGCAAACCGTCAGTGTGGCAGAAAAATTTACCTGAAAAAGGGGGCCACGTATCTTTGTAGAACTATTAAAGGGCATATTACTTGATCCCCACAAGGATAGAGTTGCACCCTTTACCCAGCTGATCCGTCTTTGAATGACGTATAAACAAACGGACTCCTGTATCAGAGACAAAAACATCCTGGAACAATAGACCCGAAGTTCCAGATTTATTGAATGGTACCAACTCGGATACTCTGAGCGCTGCAAAAAACCTACACAGAAAGCTGCTGTAAACAGACCAGACTCAAATTGATCAAGGCAGGCTTGACCTGTGGCTACACAAATTTTTCTAAGCAGGTCAACTGAAACCGGCCTACGTTTATCCTGAACAAAAGTGCTCTTCCTGTAACCTTTTAGGTCTTCTTTAACTGAGAAGAACGTGTTCAACGGGGGTAAGCTATGCAGTTTGAAAAAGAAAGATACACCAGCCAAAATCTTAGAGATGTGGCTGTGGGAAAGATTGTCATGCATCAACGTACACAAAAAAGATAGCACGCACCCTCCGAGTGTTGGTAACAATGGAAATCCAAGGACCTACAGAAAGCCAACCACCGATTCCAGGCAGCTGAATAGTCCAACCAAGTATGAGGGCATATGGAGTTCTGAATTGCTGTAGATAGGCTCGCTATATTAGGTCCCACAGATGAGCTGGACATATGCATCCCTCGGGATCCGTTTGCGGAAACAACTGCCGGAAACGGAACATCTGGAGACGGGATAAAGCATCCGCAATCGTGTTAGACTTACCAGGGATATGTTGAGCCTTGACCCAAATATTATGCTTTAAACAGAGCAGGACAAAATACCTAATCAACCTGATGACTGAATTGGACTTTGAAGAGAGACAATTTATGGCAAACATCACCCCCTTGTTGTCGGTCTGAATCGTTATACGCTTATTCGTGAAATGAGCACTCCATAGCTCAAATGCTGCCACAATTGGAAAGAATTCGAACAAGACAATGTTTTTGGTAATCTGATAATCAACCCAAGAAGCAGGCCAAGTGCCGCAAAGCCAATGCGTTTGCCAGATGGCTGCGAACCCCAAAAAACCTGCCACGTCGGTGTAAAGTTCTAAATCAGCTGCAAAAACAAAGTCTTCTTGGAAAAAGGACCTCCCGTTATACTGATCAAAAAATTGGTACCATACCGACAAATCACCCTTTAGCTCTGTAGACAAACGGATGTGAGAAAACGGGGACTTGAGTCCCGATGTTGCCAATGACAAACGACGGGAAAATATCCTGCCAACCGGCATGATTCTGGATGAAAATGCCAGAAGGCCGAGCAAAGATTGAAGCTCTTTCAGTAATACCTTGTGCTTCCAAAGCATGCCCAAGATGGCCAATTTCAAACGAGTAATTTTATCCTCCGGTAACCGAAACTCCATGGCAAGGGTGTCAATTGTGATACCCAAAAATTCGAGGGACACCAAAGGGGGAATGGTTTTTTCCACTGCCAAGGGAATACCAAAATAGGCCGATATCTCAGAGAAGAGCTGCAACAGATACGAACATAAGGAGGAACCCGCCAGCCCAACGAAAGGAAAATCGTCCAGGTAATGAACTATGCAATCAAAACCCGACTCGAAGGATACCACCCATTGCAAAAATGACACAAATGTCTCAAAATAGGCGCATGATGGTGAACACCCCATTGGCAAACACATATCGAAAAAATACATGTCTTTAAAACAAAAACCGAATGAGTTAAAAGAAACTAGGGCAATTGGCAACAACCTAAAAGCAGCTTTTATGTTTGCCTTGGCCAATAACGCGCCCTGCCCGAGGCGCCGAATCACTCGAATAGCATCCTCAAAGGTTGAATAAGAAACCGAAGAAAGGGAAGTGTCTATCTCGTCATTCAAGGAGCTACCCACCGGGAATGATAAGTAGTGTATTAAACAAAAAGAGTTGGGCTCCTTCTTTGGTACAATACCCAGAGGTGAAATGCGGAAATTAGTGAAAAGTGGTGAGAGAAAATGGCCTGCCACTCGACCCTCCTTAACTTCTTTTAAGATTTTTCCCCGCACAACCTCAGAAAATGTATCCACTGATTTTAACTTCCTTACTGGTTGGCAACCTATACCCGTAAAGGTTGGTAAAGCAAAGCCATCCCTGAAACCTTCAGTTAAGAGGCTGGCCTTCACCTTGTCTGGATAAATTGCCAACCAATGGAGCATGTTTTCCAGCCTCACTGGTGTGTAGGCTTTTGGAAAAAATATCCTTCTGAGAGCTGGAAGGACTGGTCTTTTTAAAGCACCTAGCCACAGGGTGTGGACCTAAACAAAAAGAGCACTCATGCTTAAAACGGCAAGAATTACCCCATTTACACTGACTCTCATTAAACAAAAAACTGTGAGTTTCTGTATCATTTATCTATTACATTTAGTGGGACATACATCATTTTAAAGGGAGTGTAACATGTAAATGTACAATATATATATATATAAACACCACTCATACTTTATAACAATTACTTCAGAAAATTCTACACTATAAAACATATTCACGTACTTGACATGTTTTTTGTTTTTAATTACAGTATTTTTTTAACCCCTTGCCGCTGAGCATATGCATATATGCATGCTTGGCTTTTGTCACAACGTCACTTCCAGTATACTCAGCTGCCAATGGCACCGGATTTAAAGAATATATACAGTATTCAAAATTGCTGTTTTCAGCGATCTGAATACTTTGAAGTATTTGTGGTCTTTTAGACCCCTGATCCCTCCATAAAGAGTACCTGTCACCACCTATTACTGTCAAACGGGATATTTACATTCCTGACAGCAATAAAAGTGATCAAATATTTTTTTTTTCAAAAAACACAATTTAATAATGTAAAAATAAATAAAATAAATAATCAAAAAATGAAAAGCGGCCCTGTCCCTGTGAGCTCGCGCAACAAAGAAAACACATACGTTAGTCGCGTCCATTTATGTAAACAGTGTTCAAATCGCACATGTGAGGTATCACTGCGAGCACTAGACCTCCTCTGTAACTCTAACCTGATAACTGTAAAAAAAATAAAAAAGTAGTTTGTCGCCATTCTATAAGTGCGTGCAACTATAAAGCATGACATGTTTGGTATCTATTTACTCGGCGTAACATCATCTTTCACGTTATACAAAATAATTGGGCTGACTTTACTTTTTCATTGCTTTTAAATTCATAAAACTTGTTTTTTCCGAAAAACCTGTGTTTTAAAACACAACTGCACAAATACCATGTCACATAAAATATTGCAACATATATATAATTTGAGGGTTGTTAGTAATTTTCTAGCAAAAAATACTGTACGCATTTTAACTTGTAAACACCAAATGACAGAAATAGGCTAAGTCATAAAAGGGTAAAGGATTTTATATGGTAGAAAAGTAATTTTAGATGCGTGAATGTAGAAACATAAAATGTTCATGGTAAGTGTTACAAACCACTCAATAATAAAACCAAAAGCATATATATTTATGAGATAACTGCAGCACACATACTAACAATAAGCACACATTCACACCTTTTCAGTGCAGGTACATTTCTATCTGTAGGAGAAAGTGGGTCTATAATTGTTTGATTAATAAAAATTTCACTACTAAACCCACCTGAAAAAAAAAAAAAAGATTCAGATTGAGGTGCGGTAATAGGTAGGGCAAGCTGATTGTATAAGAAAAAAAAAATCAGTTTGACTGCCAAATATTTACTGCCATTGTATGCAGTCACGGTGGACTGTTTTTTAACACCAACTATGGTTTTAAGACATCTCACATGCATGTTACTTAATTAAAGCAGTGGTCGTCAACCCTGCCCTCAGGGCCCACTAACAGGCCAGGTTTTCTGTATTACCTTGAGGAGATGCAGACTAGAATACTGCAATCACTGAGCAGCAAATTATATCACCTGTCATGTATTTCAGTTATCTTGCAAACCTGGCTTGTTAGTGGGCCCCGAGGACAGGTTTGATGACCACTGATATAAAGCATTTCTGTATTTTTATTGTTACTAGTGATGCACAAAAAAAGACCCTCATCTTACTGTACAGTATTCATTCTGCATAGTCTGCCTATTGGTTCTACAAATAGCCAGATTTTACTACCAGGATTCACCTTCCATTGACTGGGATTTCCCACTAAGTTTGGGTTCACTGAATCAAACCAACACAGATCCCCTTTACCAAATGGTCATCTAACTGATACTAATTTAATTTCTCTGCAGGAAGATCCTCTGTGATTTTTTTTTTTTTTATGTTGTGCAAACCAAGATGATAGCTTGATATTAAATTTAAAAATTTAAATTTAGCATTACAAATGGCTGCCTAAGTAGACATTTATCTGCAAAGACAGAACAGTATGGTTACACAGCTCATATGATCATGTGACTGAATCTTAATGAAGATCACAAAACATTGCTTTCCCATCCCCAGTCTCTTTTGTTATTGATAATATATGTATAGTGTCACCTGTTTATGTTAATGGTGAGAGACAACTGCTATTCATTTTCAATGAAGGTACATTCCTATAGTCTTCCCTCCACATATCAGAATGTTAATGAACTTGCCCTGGCTGTGATTGTGATGGAGAGATGAAAATAGAGAAGCTGAAACTATGTAGACAGTGAAGACGCCTTTTGTTAAGTAGATCACACCTTGTTAATAAACCAATGGGAAGCAAGCACATGTTAGTGAATGGTGGCAAAATAAATAAAAGGTGAGGCTGGGCTCAGTCACTTTCAAGAACTGCTGATTAAGGGAGCTACTAAGGGATCCCATATTACATTATACCAGGTGGGTACACTTTTTATAATTGTACGGTTTAGATGCTAAAAATTTGCACTGTCATGCTAATGACACTGACAGGGAAGGGGTTAACATCATGGGTGATCAAGGGGTAAGAGATATTTGAGCTGAAGAGCAGTTGGTCAGAAAGAATTGTAATGGGTGTGATTTAGACAAGATTAGGTGGAGTTACTTATCATAACTTTGTTTAACCATTTGCTTACTGGGCACATATACCTGTTTCCTGCCCAGGCAAAATTTCAGCTTTCAGCACTGCGTCGCTTTAAATTAAAATTGCGCGGTCGTGCGACGTGTCTCCCAAACAAAATCGATGTACTGTTTTTTTTCCCACAAATAGAGCTTTCTTTTGGTGGTATTTAATCACCTCTGCGGTTTTTATTTTTTTGCGCTTTAAACAAAAAAAGAGCACATTTAAAAAAAAAAAAAATATTTTTTTACTTTTTGCTATAATATCCCATTTAAAAAATGTTTTTTTTTTTTTTTTTCTCAGTTTAGGCCGATATGTATTCTACATATTTTTGGTAAAAAAAAATCGCAATAAGGGTATAGTAATTGATTTGCACAAAGGTTATAGTGGCTACAAAATAGGGAATAGAATTCTGATTTTTTTTTCTTTATTATTATTACTAGTAATACGCCGATCTGCGATATATCCCTGACAGGATACTGTCATTGCCAATCGCCGGTACGCCGGTGTAGACAAGTTACGTCGGACAGCTGAAGCCATGTTTTTCGGCATATCTTGCTTTGTGAATTGGCGCAAAGATGCAACGGCGCAATTTGTACTTACGTTGGCGTATCTCTAGATACGCTGGCGTAAAGCTTTCTGAATATGGCCCTATAACTTTTGTGCAAACCAATCAATATTGTGAGGAATTAGCTGGGTAGCGGGTGTGTGTAACCCCCTGGATTGGTTCACTACACGCTGAACTGTACAGAAAGGCAGTGGTGGATTGTTGAAAACAAAGGATATGGTTTATTTTTCCATATTGCTGGATACAAGTGCAAGCATCAAAACAGCATAAACAAAACAAAACATAAAATAAACCCTTGCCACTTGGGGCGTCTACCTTCCCAACACAGGAACCTACCTATGGAGTTTGGCACAGCCTACTGCTGGGCAGACACTGCTGGTCATACAGCAGAAAACAAAAAGTCTCTGATGTTGGCAACAGCACAAAGTTGAAAATTGTCTTGGGCAGGAAGGGGTGTAAGTACATTGTAGTAAAGTGGTTAAAATTGCACACACTTTAATGGAATGATGAAAATTTTTCATACTTAAAAATCTCCCTAGGCAACATTTTAATTTTTTAATTTTATTTTTAAGTTGCCAGTTTAGAGTTAGAGGAGATCTTTTGTTAGAATTATTGCTCTTGCTCTGACGATCGTGGTGATACCTCACATGTGTGATTTACATTTGTGGTCATGACTTGCGTATATAATTTTTTTGTGCATGAGCATGCAGAGATGGAGACTTTTTATTTTTTTACACAACAAAATCGGATCGCTTTTATTGCTGTCACAAGGAATGTAAACCTCTCCTTTGACAGTAATAGGAAGGGACAGGTACTCTTTATGGAGGGATCTGGGGGGGTCTAAAATAGCCCAAATCCCTCCTTTGCACTTAAAAGTATTCAAAGCACCAAAATCGGCATTTGTAAATATTGTAGATTTTTTTTTAAATCGGTGCCATTGGCAGCTGAGTGAACTAGATGAGACATTGTGACGTGGCTTCCGAGTTACTACATCGGAGACCCAATCAAAGTTGAATCTAGCTTTGTTTGGGTCTCAAGCCAGCCAGCGGACGTGCCTGCTTGTCGCTTGGGTTTTCCAGTGGCACAGGAGACCTGGGTGGAACAGTAGAAGGTGGCGGGAGGGGGTGGATGTCACCTCGCGCTGCCTGGGGTAATGGGCAAGCGGCTGCTGAGCCACATCGCGCATTATCACCAGATAGCCGACCGCCCTCTCTAAAAAAAACTGTACTGGGGTGGAGCCTGTGAAGTGGTAATAAATTATATAGCAAGGTATCAGGCCTCCTTCGGTCTAATGAGAACCTCCAGGGCCAGAAATAGCTGACATCCTTCTGTATATGGTGGGTTGTGAGGCATAGTGGGAGCAAGGTGGATAAAGTTATTGGGTACCAGACACTTCTTGAATGCGAAAGAGATTTATATGTTTATTAACAAACTTGTAGGGGGAAAGAAGGTTAGGGCCAGGACACCCTTAGGTAGTTGCAAGTTCAATTGGCAGACTCCAATACTTCAATAGGAGGGCAGCCATGCAGGGAAAAGCAATCCAGCAAGACGCTACATCTGCACGTGCTATGTCAACAGTCTTTAACAGTTCTTAACACAAAGCATGACCGTCTTCTTTCACCTCTACTACAATCTCTCCTTGTAGTTCTTCAGCCTGCTAAGCTCCCAGTCTCTAACTATACCAACTGATTCACTGCTACTGAATCCCTTGAGCTCCTCCAATCTTCACGGTGGTATCTTCCTCAAGCGTCACTCCCGCTTCTTTGCTGGGTCCCTAGCTTGGTACTCCAGATACCTCTCATACTTCATCCCACAAGCCTGCTCGGTCCCTGCTCTGCAAGCGTCACCTCCACTGGCTGGGTTCCTGGCTTGGTGCCCACTGAAGTTTCCAGATTCTTTACCTTCCCGGATTGTGAAAATGCTGCTCCAGTACTTGCTTCAGTTACTCACTGTGGTCCCTGGTAATAAGATGGTTGGTTCCTTAGTGGCGACAGCTTTCACCCTCTACCTCCAACCACAACAGGTTCTCCGACTGGCAGAACATTCACTTCTGGTTGGACTACAACCTGCAATCCCAACCCTGCACTGCTCTATTTGCTTCTGGATAGACCCTCAGACAGCCTAGCAGCCAGATGTGCTCTCCCAGTAGGCCATGGGATTCAGGAAAATCCCTGCCCATTGGCTGAGATACCCCATGTACCCATAACCTGACCCTGCATTGCCCTTCTTGTACCTAGTACCACCAAGTACCTGGCCACCTAGTGGTAGAAGAGAACCGTGCAACAGGGGTAAACAAAGGGAGAACTCAATGGATCTCTAACAAACAACCAGGAAAACTATTCCTGGCAAGTAAGTTTGGGAGGAGCAGCCCTGCCTAAAAAAAATCCAGGGTGCTACATAGATATATAGATATCTCTATCTCTCGATCTCTTTATATGCATTGTTAAAACCATGAAATGCAGATGTGCAGCTACATTACCTTTGACATGTAAGGACACGAGTAGTGTTACATATGTTCTTGTCAATCAGAATACATATATGACCTTTAGAGGTCCCATGAGGAAGATGGCTAAAGAAAACCGTGTTAATGTTTGCTATACAAGGCTCTCAGCTTTTAAAATCATATCTACATGTAACATAAAAAGCCATCTTAAGAGATGATGGGACTTTCATTCATACACTCACACAGACACATTTAAGGAAGAATGAAGATATATATTCATATACTCTTTGATATATTTAGATAGGTGCATGCTCTTTGAGCCTAAGATACGTAATTTCCTTTGCACTCAGTAGGCTCAAACACACACACTGCAGAAAGCTGGCAAGAAGCACATGGTGAGGCACCCACTTCTATGACTTCATGTTTTTATGATTTCTATTCTTTATTCTTGCATTTTTGTTTAACTTAAAGGGTCACTAAAGGATTTTTTTTCTTTTTTTTTTTTTTTTTTAGCTAAATAGCTTTCTTTACCTTACTGCAGTCCTGGAGTTCATGTCCTTATTGTTCGTTTTTGCTTTGAAGTTGCTGTAATACTTCTATAAACTCCACACTTCCTGCTTGTCTGGCTCCTTATAAAAAAACTCATGGCAGCTTTTCACTGTGGTCTATGATCAAAGAGGTGTGATTACTGTGTGTCTAAAACTCCTCAGAACCAATCAGATTCATTTTAAAAACAAACACTGCCCTGTATTTGTTTGTTTTTGTTCTGTGTGTCTCTTTATTTCACAAAAACATGAAACCAGTTTAAAAACGAAAATAAACTGCAGGCACATTATATGATTGATTTTTATCTATGTTTAATCATTTTTAAAAGGAATCAGTTAACTAGTATGCCTATATACCCTGTAAACAGTCATTTCAGCAAAAAAATCCTTTAAAACTCCTTTAAACTGTTTAAATTACATTGTTATTTGTTTTACATTTATTCGATTTTTTTTATGCTATTGTGTAATAAAATAAAATCATACGTTGTTTTAAATCAGCCTGGCCACATTATGTGTATTACCATCTCCTTCAGATACTTAAAGAATAAGTTCACTTGTTTAATAAAAAATAAAAAAAAATTATAAATGCACATATTTTTGAGGGTAAAAAAAAATGTGTATTTACAATTTTTATTTTTATTTTTTGAGCCTGAAAAGCATTGCACCAGTGATAAGCAGTACGGGGACCTTTTCCTCATACTGCTATCACACAGACGACTTAGACTACTGAGCCACTGCAGTATTGGGAACATGGTACATCGAGCCACTGCAGGAGCAGGAACATGAACATGATCAATTCTGGGTATACAATTAGCAGGTGACTTGGTTGAGATGTACATGAATGATGCATTTGAACTTATTTATGGAGCTAGATTAGGAATAATTAGAGGCAATAATGGGCCATATGGGCCGTATCAGATATGCCGTCGTAACGCATAATCTGCGCCGTCATATCTTTAAGCGTATTCTCAAAGTGAGATACGCTTAAATGTTGCTAAGGTTCGACCGGCATAAGTCTCCTCCTACGTCGCCATATCTTAGCTCCATATTTACGCTGGCCTCTAGGCCAGCTGGCACCTAGAATATGTAAATCGCGAGATATGCCTATTCACGAACGTACGGCCGGCCGACGCAGTAAAGATACGCCGTTTACGTAAGGCCTTATCAGGCGTAAAGATAAACCACAAAAAAGATAGCGCAGCCAATGTTAAGTATGGACGTCGGGACCGTGTCAAATTTGTCATGTTTTACATCGTTTGCGTCACTCGTCCGTGAATGGGGCTGGCCGTAAATTATGTTCACGTCGAAACCAATGCGTCTTGGCATCGTAATTTGGAGCATGCGCACTGGGATACGTCCACGCACGGCGCATGCGCCGTTAGTAAAGAACGTCATTTACGTGGGGTCACACTAAATTTGAATAAAACACGCCCACAGCAAACAGATTTGAATTTGGCGGGCTTATGCCAGCCCATTTACGCTACGCCACCGTAACTTAGCTTTGTGAATACAGCACTTGCCTCGCTAATTTACGGCGGCATAGCATAAACAAGATACTCTACGCCTGCACAAAGTTACCGCCGGCTATCTGAATCTGGCCAAATGTGTCCAGGTATAATTTAAAATTGAGATTCAATTTCTAGGATGCAAGGTCATTTAGTGTTTTGGTAAGCCAGAGGTTAAATGTTGTATAATGGAGTTGTAGATTACTTTAAGCACAACTTATTTTTAAATTTGACGTGCAAACAACTGTCAGTTTTAAATACTGGGTTCCAAAACCCAGCATAATATTTTTTTTTTAATACAAACATGCTAAAATTGTATCCACCATTTCAACAGATTATTGGCAAACAATCAATTCTAGTCTACAATTTCAGAACATTATTCTCAAGTTGATATTAATCTTTATTCAATATTTATTTTTATAATTTATTTTTATATTCCTATACAGACCCATGAGAAGTTAATCTTATGACCCATAAGAAATCCTTCAGCAAAGCTCAGTAAATATTAGAAAATTAACACAGGAGAAAATACATTTTAAGGTACAGAATTTGACAAGCACTTTTCAAACAAGGCATATCTTTGCCTCCAGAAAAAGATTTGCACGGGGAAAACATGTTTAAATGTACAGAATGTGATAAGAATATCTCAAGAAAGGAGCATTTTGTTTTACACATGCGGAACCACACAGGAGAGAAGCCATTTCAATGCTCAGAATGTGACAAGGGTTTCTCGTCAAAGTCAAGTCTTATTAGACATCAGAGGATTCACACAGGAGAGAAACCTTTTAAATGTCCAGAATGTAATGAGAGCTTCTCAGAATCATCACTTCTTTCCTACCACAAGATGAAGATTCACCAAGGAGAAGATCCATTTAAATGCACAGAATGTGACAAGTGTTTCTATAAAAAGTCAAATCTTATTAATCACCAAAGGATTCACACAGGAGAGAAGCCATTCCGATGTTCAGAATGTGACAAATGTTTTTCAGACAAATCTGCGCTTAAGCAACACCAAAGGATTCACACTGGAGAAAAGCCATTTATGTGCTCAGAATGTGACCAATGCTTTAATCAAACGTCTCATCTTTTGCTACACCAGAAGATTCACACAGGAGAGAAGCCATTTAAATGTTCAGAATGTGACAAATGCTTTGTGCAAATTGCTTATCTTAATCTACACCAAAAGAGTCACACAGGAGAGAAGCCATATAGTTGTTCAGAATGTGACAAGAGCTTTGCAGAAATGAGACTTCTTGCTATGCACCAGAAGGTTCACACAGGAGAAAAATCATTTAAATGTGTGGAATGTGCCAAGTGTTTTCAACAAAAGTCGCATCTTACTAGACACCAGAGGATTCACACAGGGGAAAAACTATTTAGATGTTCAGAATGTGACAACTGTTTTACAAGAAAGGAAAGTCTTACCCAACACCAGATGATTCACATTGGGGAAATCAGAAAATTCAATGAAATATGAATGTTATAAATATTTCAGATATAGTATGCTTAAAAACAATATGTCTCACACAGCAGAGAAGCCATTTGAAGGACCTGAATGACAAAGAATGTATTGGCTTTTTTGCTCTGGTTAGATAAAGAATATTAATACTACAAATAAAGTATACATTTCATATGCAAAAGGAACACATTTGATTGCTGTTTAACCGGTTCACATCTGGTCTATTGGAGAATGATGCCGGGGCTGGCATCAACATGACTTCTGTGCCATGTTATCAACTGTGGCCAATCACAGCTAATCAGAACAAAACCAGTGAATCAACTTTGTTCAGTAAAGTGTGCGTGTGTGTGTGTCAATGAAATTCATTGCAATATGCAATAAAATCATAAATAATAAATAAAATAAAAAACATAAAATTAAAAATATATATATATTATTTTTGACTGTCAGCAGTCTATGTCCCTGATCACTGCCACACCCATTATATGATGATACTGTACTGGTGACAGCATGTAAAAAAAAACTTAATTCTCCAACAATTTATGACAAAAAATGACAACTTCAAAAAACTCCACATGCCTCCTTACTAAATACATTGGACTATCTACATTTAAAAAAGGGTAATTTTGGAGATATCTGTGCTATCCTGACATTTTTGGGCCTCAAGAAATTAGATAGGTCGTCAGTATTTCAGGATTGATCAATTTTCACATATACACCATAGCTTGTGGACTCTTTGGGCCAGATTCATAAAGAATTAGATTCCCGCAGAGTATCAGAGATACTCTACGCCGCCGTACTTTACCTGGCTCTAGGTGGAATTTAGAGAGATTTTTGCCCGTGAAGTACGGCGGCGTAGTGTATTTCTCCCGGCGGAATCAAACTACGCGAATAGGGGGCGTGAGGCATTTAAATTAAGCGCGTCCCCGCATGCTCCGTTCAATAATTTCCCGCCGTGCATTGCGCGAAATCACGCCGTTACGTCATTTTTTTTGAGTAGCGTTGTTTACGGACATTCCTATTCCCGGACAACTTACGCAAAAAAAATAAAAAATTGAAAGTCGACACGGGAACGACGGCCATACTTAACATGGGCCGCGTAACGTTAGACCAACTAATAGCTGGTTTAACTTTACGTAGCGAAAAAATGACGTACGCGATTGTGAACGACGCTCGTAACTTCGTGGATCACCGTAAAAAGCTCATTTGCATACCCCGACGCTGAAAACGACACGAACTCCACCCAGCGCCCGCAAAAAGATCGCAGCGTAGATCCGAAGGCGTACGAAGACGTAAGCCTGTCAGATCGAAGCCCAACGCCGCCGTATCATGGTTTGAGGATTCAAACTAGTGATACGGCGCGAAATTTGGAATTACTCCTGTCTAACACCAGTTAGACAGGCGTAATCGTTCTCTGAATCTGGCCCTTTACCTTTTCTACAGACTAATATACATGGATGTGGGCTAGTTTCACAAAATAAATGTAGTGGAATACATTTTGGTCTAAATTAATTTAGAAAAAAAATATTTGTAAAATTTTATAACAGGGGGGGAAAAAGTTATTTTTATTTCTTAGTCTTTTTTTTGTTTAGATAAGACAAAAAAATAAAACTAGTGGTTATTGTATACCACCAAAAGAAAGCTCTGTGTGTGAACAAAATTTTAATTAGGTTTTATGAGTACAGTGTTGCATGACTGCACAATTGTCATTCAAAGTGTGACAGTGCTAAACACGTAAAATTGGCCTGGGCATGAAGGGGGGAAAAATCTTACCAGAATTATTTTCATTTATCCATGTTTGGCTGTGTAATTGTAATTTTATTTTTAAATTTAGATACATCTATTTGTAGGAATATATTTATATTATTGCCATAATCAACAAAGGTTTTTATTTATAGCTTTTATTGTAGATCTAGATTGCTGTGTATTGATAAGCCAATATATATTTTGATCCCATTAGAAGTACTGTTGTATATCTCTTGTTGTTTTCCCTAATCCTTTTATAATAAAAAATACATGAATATTTATACACAGCTTCTCAAAAGTATGAGAGCATAAAAATATATCAATAGTATACGTTTTTGTTTACTGCCAATTACCTTTCAATGAGGCGATGCAAAATTATTTAGGTGTAAAACAAAAAATATTAAAATGTGAACTGTAAAAAAATGTTGTGGTGTTTGTGCCATAAAAACATTTTGACACCTAATCTATCATATGTTACAACAGTAGATTTAGTGTTTTGTATATTGATAAGCCAATCTTAACCACTGTAGCCCCGGACCATATTGCTGTCCAATGACCAGAGCACTTTTTGTGATTCAGCACTGCGTCGCTTTAACTGACAATTGCGCATTCGTACGATATGGCTCTCAAACAAAATTGGCGTCCTTTTTTTCCCACAAATAGAACTTTCTTTTGGTGGTATTTGATCATCTCTGCGGTTTTTATTTTTTGCACTATAAACAAAAATAGAGCGACTATTTTGAAAAAAATTCAATATTTTTTACTTTTTGCTATAATAAATATCCCCCAAAAATATATAAAAAAAATTTTTTTCCTCAGTTTAGGCCGATACGTATTATTCTACATATTTTTCATTTAAAAAATTGCAATAAGCGTTTATTGATTGGTTTGCGCAAAAGTTATAGCGTTTACAAAATAGGGGGTCGTTTTATGGCATTTTTACTAATATTTTTTTTTTACTAGTAATGGCGGCGATCAGCATTTTTTTTCAGTACTGCGACATTATAGCGGGCACTTCGGACACTTTTGACACATTTTTGGGACCATTGGCATTTTTATAGCGATCAATGCTAAAAAATGCATTGTATTACAATAAAAATGCCATTGGCAGTGAAGGGGTTAAGTGTGTTCCTGGGTGTGTTCTAACTGTATGGGTGGGTGGACTAACTGGGGGAAAATCACTGATCTTCTGTTCATACATTGTATAAACAGAAAATCAGCGTTTCCCCACACAAAGCTCCCGTTCCCCGCTCTGTAACGAGCGATCGCGTGTGCCCGGCGGCGATTGTAGGACTTGGGGGCGTGCGGGGGGCGCACGCGCCGGCTGCACGCATGCGCCCCCTAGCGGCCGCTAAAGTCCCGCCGCCTCACTTAGCTCCAGAGCAGCAGTGTCCACCTCAGACGGAGTTGCTGAAGCCTAAATGGAGTGAATGCACTCTCTCTCTCCCCACCAGCAGCAGCCTGCCCTGCCAGCACCAGCGCCAGCCCCATCTCCTCCCTCAGTTCACTCGCGGCCCTCCCCACAGTTCACTCGCAGCCCCCCTACAGTTCACTCGTGGCCCCCCCGCAGTTCACTCGCGCCCCCCCGCAGTTCACTCGCGCCCCCCCGCAGTTCACTCGCAGCCCCTCCGCAGTTCACTCGCCCCCCCCCAGTGAATGGGCACAGTGGTGACAATAGGTACAGTGGGGACAATTGCCACAGCGGGATAAATGGGCACAGTGGCAACAATTAAAGGGCACAGTGATGACAATAGGCACAGTGGGGACAATTGGCACAGTGGGGGACAATTGACACAGTGGGGACAATTGGCACAGCGGCGGCCATTAAAGGGCACAGTGGTGACAATTGATGGCACAGTGGCTACATTTAATCGCATGGCACATTGTCTGCATTTAATGGTATGGCGCAGTGGTGCGAATTGATGGCACAGTGGCTGCGTTTGATGACATGGAACAGTGGCTGTGTTTGATGGCATGGCACAGTGGTGACAATTGATGGCACAGTGATTGCTTTTGATGGCATGGCACAGTGGCTGCGTTTGATGGCATGGCACAGTGGCTGCGTTTGATGGCATGGCACAGTGACTGTGTTTGATGGCATGGCACAGTGGTGACAATTGATGGCACAGTGGCTGCGTTTGATGACATGGAACAGTGGTGACAATTGATGGCACAGTGGCTGCGTTTGATGACATGGAACAGTGGTGACAATTGATGCACAGTGGCTGCTTTTGATGACATGGAACAGTGGTGACAATTAATGGCACAGTGGTTGCTTTTGATGGCATGGCACAGTGGCTGCGTTTGATGGCATGGCACAGTGACTGTGTTTGATGGCATGGCACAGTGGTGACAATTGATGGCACAGTGATTGCTTTTGATGGCATGGCACAGTGGCTGCGTTTGATGGCATGGCACAGTGGCTGCGTTTGATGGCATGGCACAGTGACTGTGTTTGATGGCATGGCACAGTGGTGACAATTGATGGCACAGTGGCTGCGTTTGATGACATGGAACAGTGGTGACAATTGACGGCACAGTGGCTGCGTTTGATGACATTGAACAGTGGTGACAATTGATGCACAGTGGCTGCTTTTGATGACATGGAACAGTGGTGACAATTAATGGCACAGTGGCTGCGTTTGATGGCATGGCACAGTGGCTGCGTTTAATGGCATGGCACAATGGTGCGATTGGTGGCACAGTAGCTGCGTTTGATGACATGGAACAGTGGTGACAATTGATGGCACAGTGGCTACATTTGATGGCAAGGCACAGTGGCTGCGTTTTAATGGCATGGCACAGTGGTGCGATTGGTGGCACAGTGGCTGAGTTTGATGACATGGAACAGTGGTGACAATTGATGGCACAGTGGCTACATTTGATGGCATGGCACAGTGGCTGCATTTGATGGGCACAGTGAGCAATTTTTTTTTTCATTTGCACCCCCCAAATAATTTTGAGCACCAGCCGCCACTGTATAGACGGGAGAGAAAAAGAGGAGGAGGAAGAAAGAAAAAGGGACAGAAATAATAAGAGAAAAAACAAAGACTGCTAGAGAGAGGGGTGGAAACAAGAAATTAGTATAGAGAGAGATAAAAGGGAAAGAAAGGAGAACAAAGAGAAAGAATAGTACATCCTAAAATGTACCATATGAGGTTGTAATACTGTACGAGTGGAGGGGACTCAGGGAGCGCTAAACTTCTGTGGGTTGGGGCGCAAATTACTTGCCTTGGGTGCTGACAACACACACTACGAAAATAATTTTACTGTTAGGGGTCCCCACAACTTGGGAAATGTTATCAAGGGGCCACGTCACTAAGAGGTTGAGAACCACTGATCTATGGTATGAGCACTTTATTACACTGCACGTTTCCTTTCAATGAAGCAATGTAAATGATTTCCATGTAAAATTAAAAAAAGCTGTGCCATAAAAAATTAAACAACTTATCTTTCATGTGTTCATATAAAGTGATAAAGCATTTCAATAGGAATGCTTGGGAATCCCGTTAATATAAATCTATTCCAACTCCATAAACTAGTCTCTAATAAAACAATCCATACATTTCCCGCCTTATGCAAAACTGTCAAACTCCCCAGAACTGAACTCTTTTGCTATAGGCAAGTTAAAAATTTCTATATGCCTTTCCTCAGAAACCAAATGATACAATTCAAATGCAATTGTAAGAGTGACCTACATGTCAGAGGACTGATTACACGCCTATATCAACAGCTTAATGCATTCCCAAACGACGCACTACCATCTTACTCCACTAAATCGGCAGAAGACATGGAGCGCACATTCGAGATTGCAGACTAGTCCATTATGTGGCTAGCCACTAAATCCTACTCCCCAAATTGCTTATCACTAGAAACTAATTACAAATTTCTAGCACACTGGTATCTAGTACCTTTAATAATTGCAAAATGTGTCCCATCCTGTCCAGAGAACTGCTTTCAGGTCTTCTCATCACCAGGCACCCATATACATATATGGTGACAATGCCCGATAGCCCAAGAATTATGGAATAAAATATTTGACATGGCCTCCAAAGCCTTGGAAACCGATCTTCTTTCTGACCTAGCTATAGCCCTATTGAACCTTAAATCGGCTGAACTCACCCAGACTCAATTCTGATTACTCATCCACCTTACTACTGCAGCCAAACAAACCATAGTGAAGGCATGGAAATCCAAACCTTAGTTGTAGCTGAAGCCAAACATAGGATGAATAAAGCCCTTATTTTTTCCAAAATGACAGCTATTGAAAAGGACAAAATTAAGAAATTTGGCAAGATAAGGCAACCTTGGGTCAAACACTGTCTACCTCCTGATTTTGACAAGTCACTGTTATTGCCTTGTTAATTAACCTCCCTCACCATCTACTAGGAGCATTTCTTAACTGTGCACCACCTTACCATTGTGGGAGACTTTCACCACTCCTTTTATTCTCCCCTCCCTCCTATTTCTTTTTTAAGTTGATCTACTAGGTGTGGGTACAATATAATGACACTAGTCACCCTCAAACTCTTGAGAAACTCTGGCCCACTTCATACCCGCACTTTGGCCTCCTTACCCTTCTACTTTCCTTTTATCTATCCTCAACCACATGGATCATGTCTATGGGATACCCTTTCACCCCCTAATCTATAGACTATAGCAAAGGATGAATTCAAATTGCTTCATCATGTGCTATGACCTTTAAAATTCTCTTCAATGACTAATATGTTATGTAAAAGAGGGTAGTGGTATGAATAGTGCGCCACCTACATACCTCTTATAACAAACCTCAAGTTACAGATAAGGACAATTTGTTGCCTGACAGATGTGTCCCCATCAGTTCACAGCTTGATCCCTTTAGGGGCGAAAAGGTGGTTTGGAGGCACAGGTGGTTTGGAGGCACATTCCACAGCTTCCAGCTCTCCAGGTCAACCTACTCTATTGGTTTTATACGGATCACACCCTTGATGTTCACCCTTAAGGATATAAGTTTATACATGCTATTGTATGAAGTGAATGTATCCCAAGTAACTGTGTATAAACTTTTCTGTCTTTCTTATGTAAACCTCAATAAAAAAAACAGAAAAATTGCAATAAGTGTATATTGCAAAAGTAATAGCATCTACAAAATAGGGGATAGATCTATGGCATTTTTATTATAAATTTTTTTTTACTAATAATGGTGGCGATCTGCAATTTTTATCTGGACTGCCACTTTGGGACTGCCTGGGGAGGAGACTGGTAGCTATTACTAAGCAGTAGGAACAACAGATCAGTCTCCTCACCCCTGACACAATGGAGATCTGTCTGTTTACATTGACAGATCTCCGTTCCATCCTTCTCAGGAGCAATCGCAGGTAGAGCATTGGCTCCTATGTCTCACGGCAGGCACGGGCCTCTTATACTCCTTAAAGCACCCACCGTACAACTACGGTGATTAGTGCAGGAATGGCGGTGGGCAAGTGGTTAAAAGCGAAAAAAATAGTGTGCGACTAAACCAACTTAAGTTCTTTTCCCTTGCATCATTTATCTCCCCAAAAAATGTAAACTACTATAAATATAGACCAATCAGCCATAATATCCCTGATTAAAACTGTCCTTCTACTGGTCAGTTTTACACTGCTGTACCCTCTGTTGTATTCTAATTTTTGTAGTAAAACCCCTGCCAGTGCCCTTTGTCTCTAATTAATTTGGACCAAGCCTTCCCAGTCTGCCTTGCTTACATCATTCTGCTTTGTGGGACGAATGGTCTGCGAGTCCCAGCAGAAATCTTGTCCGCTGGACCTGCTGATTGGCTCCTGCTGTGGTCCTGCTGATTGGCTCCAGTATATGATCCTGTGGAGGAGAGCCGCCTTGCTGTCATATGTACAGCATATTGTCGGAAAGCGATTAAAAGAGAAGATTGTGTAGTCAATGCATGTCCACACAAGACTTATCATAAATTAAATAAGGATGGTGTCTTTTACAGGTGAGCTACACAGTTATATGACTATAAGATGGAATATTCAAACTCTTGTAGTCCTACATTTGACTACAGTGTAAAACATTTGAACAGCCAGTACATTTTTCATGTTTTATTTTAATCTACTTTTCCAAAAAGGGTGCTAGAGGAGATCTGTTTGCCTTCTTTAGTGTTTGGCTGCTTCTTAGTTTGAAATCTTTGAGTAAAAATGTAATACAAAAAAAAAAGATGATTGTGGAGTGTCTTATGAATGATTTCACCCAAGGTTCACCAATTTTTTCAACCAACAAATACAGATTTTAGACAACATTGAAATGTGTGCATTCACTTTATTTATCACAGTGGGTTTCACCCATTCTTAAACCAGATTTACTCAATATACATTGGGGAAAATAGAATGAAACAACATTCACCCATGTATACCACATCTTTTTTCCAATGAAAGAAGTGTTTTTTTCTATTATTCATCCTGATTATCCCTTAGGGAACGTAGATTTGTTAGGAACTTGACCCAACATAATTTTTTTATTCCGTGTGCAGTATCCATACTCCTCCATGGTTTGAGGTGGGGGTAATGTATTTTTAAGTGCTTTCTGCTTTGGAGCTGTTTATTGGAAGTGTGAAACCTGTGCTTTTTGGTACAATAGATTTAGCAATTTTATATTACCATTTTTTTTTTGTTTGTTTTTTACCCCATCCCAGAGCTAAGCAGCCCTGTGTGCCAGGAATGCAAGATGGTATCCCCATTGCAACAGGGCAGTGAGAGCACAGACCTCATGTTGGTCCATGTGGGCCTTGTCCCTGTTATAAAAAAACAATAGACTTTAATACAGGGCCAGCATCAGACCAGTATATAGAACAGAATAGGTCAAAGGGACTCCATGGATGAAACAACCAAAAGACTTTAGACCGTGTTTGTAGAAATAACAACTTCAGATGAGCCCAACCCAGAAAGATAGCTACAAGCAGCTTAAAGGGGCTGTAAAGGTATTTTGTTTCCCTAAATAGCTTCCTTTACATTAGTACAGTCCTCCTTCACTTTCCTCATCCTTTGATTTTGCTTTTAAATGTCCTTATTTCTTCTGAGAAATCCTCACTTCCTGTTCTGTCTGTAAGGCCTTGTACACACGACGGGAAATATCCGCTGTAAACGGTCCCCGGACCGTTTACAGCGTATATTTGCGCCGGGATGTTTTGATCCGATGGCTGTACACACCATTGGATCAAATTCCCCGCCGGCGGACAGCGCGGTGACGCGGCGGTGACGTTGACGCCGCCACGTGACCGCCACGTCACCGCACCAGGAAGTAAACACTTCCGCGCGCATGCGTCGGATCCATTCACAGGATACGACGCATGTGCGGCAAGATATGTCCGCTGGTTTGCCGTACTAACCAGCGGACATATCTGCCAGCCAGCTATCCGGCGGAAATATTTCAAAGCATGCTTTGGAATTTTTCCGCCGGATGAATCCAGCAAAAAGCGTCCGTTTGCCCCTACAGACGAGGGGATTTTTCCGCTGAAATGGTCCGTCGGACCATCTTCAGCGGATTTATTCCCTCGTGTGTACAAGGCCTAACTCCACACATGTGAGGCTTTCTCCCTGGTGTGGAGAAAGCCTCTTGAGGGGGGAGGGGGCAAGCAGCAGTGCCCCTCTTCAATATGAGACACCCATTCTAGTAAAAATTAGGAGATATAATTTCTCCTTACTTTAGAGAAATTTCCTTTCACTTACCTTTTCTCGCATTATTTTAATGACATAAAACAATGTGCAACTAAACTACTGCACATGATATCACTTGCATACACCACACCCATTATTCCTATATGTAAAACAAAAGTAACACTGGTATAAATGTAGTACTACCCCCGCAGGAGCTGCTGGTTCATTTTGGTCTGCCGCTACCCCACTGTTCTCCGTGTTGGCTCAGAATCTAGGGTTAATCAAATTTCAAAAACACGGTTGCCAGTCACTGAGTCTTTTCCAAAGGCTTTTTATTCAACCACAGCGGTGACGGAACAAGGGGACTGGAGGGAGAGGGAAAGTTCAGGTACCTTTCTGTAGATTAATGAAACTTTGAGATCCCTGAGACAGGTGCACTCACTGTCTTGGAGCTTGTTCACCCAGACAGGCCTCTGCCACAGACCTGACAGCCAGAAGGATGCACGAACAGTCAAAAAGTCAAAGTCTCTGCCACAGACCGTATAGTAACAATATTTGCTGAATGATCCTCTGCCAAAGGATCCAATAATTAGAATCTTTCTCAGTGAACTCAGTTGCACAGTATGAAAAAGTCCCTTTAAGTCGACATGGCAATACTGCTGTGAAGCAGATAGGTCAGAATGCGTCCTCCAACTGAGGTATCAGGCTCCACTCGAGATACCAGCTTCCAGCTGTGTCCTCTCCAAGACCAGTCCTCCCCCGGTTCCTTCAGTTGATCAGCTTCTTCCCACAGGACAGACAGCATAGGATAACCCTTGATAGAGGAACTGTCACATTCCCCAGGTCAAGGTGACCCTGAGGCAAGAGAGCGAGAAAAATGGTGTCCACCCCTTAAGTACCCTTTCCCAGCACACCCAGCAGTAAAGAAACTCCCACTAGGTTGGTTCTGGGAAAAAGCAATACACTCTGACTGGCTCTAACTTCCAATACGGAACCAGAGGGGACAAAGACACCAGCTGGTAACCTTGGGAAATACACCCAACTCATTTAAAGCTCGAGCAAAGGCCAATTTAGCCATAAAACACAAATCTGAAATAACTACATTTCAGATGGATGAATGAATGAAAAACTTATATAGCACAACACATGCAAACTGAATTGCCTCAGGGCACTTGGTATCTATTTCCTCCTATACGTTGCCTTCAGAATAGATGGGTTTTGAGTTTTTTTCTGAAGGCCTGGTGATTCACTTTCGTTAGTATGCTGGTTAGTTAGGCGTTCCATAGTCTAGGTCAGGGATCTCCAAACTACGGCCCTCCAGCTGCTGTGGAACTACACTTCCCATGAGGCATTGTAAAACTCTCACATTCGTAAACATGACTAGGCATGATGGGAATTGTAGTTGCTGAACACCTGGAGGGCCGTAGTTTGGAGACTCCTGGTCTAGGTCCTTGGATGGCAAATCTTCGTTCTCCTTTGGACTACTATCGGGCCTTAGGTATCTGGAGTAGATTTTGGTTGGTAGAATGGAGAACGTGATCGGGGTTGTGAGATTTTAATTTTTCACATAGATATTGGTTGGGGGCACTGCCTTGTACACATTTGTGTGTTAGGCATAGTGCCGTAAACGTTATTCTGTCTTTTACTGGCAACCAGTGAAGGGATCTCAGGGAGGGAGAGATTGATTGCCAGGTTTTTTTTTCCTGTTACAAGACGTGCCGCCGTATTCTGGACAACTTGTAGATGAGATATTTGGTACTTTGGGAGACCTAGGTAAAGGGTGTTTGCATAGTCGTGTCTGGAATTGATTATTGTTCCTACCACAACTGCTATGTCTTCTTTTGGGATAAAGGGAGTGAGTCTACGTATATATCCCACTAAATTTGAATAATAGCGCCTTGTCAACAGGAGCAAGGCATTAAATAAAAATTGACCAATTAGCCATAATATCCCTGATTACAACTGTCCTTCTGATTGTCCATTTTACACTGCTGTATCCTCTGCAGTATCCTAATTCTTGCAGTAAAGCCCCGGCCAGTGCCCTTTGTCTCTTGTAAATTTGTGCCTAGTTTTGGTATTTCTAATTGTCTTGCTGCTGGCCTGTTTTACACTGCTGGGTCATCTGCTTTCTCTTAATTCTTTTAGTGAAACACCTCCTTGTATTCTTTTTTCCTCTAGTACAAATCAGCCAATTATCACTTTATAAAAATGAACTGCTGCTGGCCACTTGTACACTGCTGTATTGTCTGCGGTCTTTAACCACTTGCCTACTGTGCACCTACACCCCCTTCCTGCCCAGACAAAATTTTAGCTTCCGGCACTGCGTCGCTTTAACTGACAATTGCGTGGTCGTGCGACGTGGCTTCCAAACAAAATTGATGTCCTTTTTTATTTTTTGCGCTATAAACAAAAAAAGAGCGACAATTTTGAAAAAAGACACAATATTTTTTGCTTTTTGCTATAATAAATATCCCATTTAAAAAAAGAAAAACATTTTTTATCTCAGTTTAGGCCGATACGTATTCTTCTACATATTTTTGGTAAAAAAAAATCGCAATAGCCATATAGTGACTGGTTTGCGCAAAAGTTATATTGCCTACAAAATACGGGACATAATTATGATTTTTTTTTTTTTTTTTTTTTTTTACTAGGAATGGCGGCGATCTGCGATTTTTTTCCGGGACTGGGGCATTATACAATTTAAAAGATGGGGTGTTATTAGTGCTGTGGTAAGACAAAGAGTTAAATGTTGTGTAATGAAGTAGTAGATTACTTTCAGAGCAACTTATTTTTTGCTCGGGGGTGCGAACAACTGTCAGCCTTGGATCTTGTGATCCAAAACCAACATATTAATGTTTAATATAAACAAGCAAAACATGTATTCATCATTTCATCTACACCATATTGACAAAGGTTTTAACTAAAGAAAATTTGAACATGCTTGAATTTTTTGTGTCGTTTTTTAAAACGTCGTTTTTTGTGTCATAAAAAGTAATGGTGTGTGGGCAAAACGATGTTGAAAACTACGTTTTTAAACCCACGCATGCTCAGAAATAAGTTATGAGACGGAGCTTCAATGGAACAGAGTGCCGTCGAACGTGGTGTACGTCACCACGCTTTGCTAGAGCATTTTGGAAAAACGACGGTGTGTATGCAACGTCGTTTTGGAAAATGAAGTTTGAAAAACGTTGTTTTGTTTCGTGAGATAAAATGACGTTTTTTTTTTCATCACAAAAAGTGATCGTGTGTACGCGGCATAACACCTAGTGGACAGTGACTTCTAATTAGATTGCTTGACATCCTTGATGGGTGGCTGCTGTGTGTGAAACCAATGTAATAGACACTGTTTAGTGCACACTAAAGTGGCTTTGGCTGTTTACAAACTGAAGAGGCTTTGGTGGATTTATAAAACATTGTTAGAGAAGACATGATATATATTTTTTATGGAGCAATATTTACATGATATCATGTGTTCTTTTGAAATATTACTTACCCATGTGTTTTAAGGAATCTCTATTAAAGATTATATATTGTTGGTCCAGAAATCTTACCAGGATTTTTTTTTACATGTGTGGCTGTGTAATTGTAATTGTTTTCCACTACTTCCCACCCGGCCTATAGACAAATGACGGCTGGGAGGTGGTTTTGTTATTCTTAGTGCATGTCATATGATGTCCTCTCAAGAAGCTGTGATAGCGTGGCCACACAGTGGTGCAATCGGTCGCCAGCCATGTCCATGGGACACAGCCAATGACTGATCAGAATACCGACTCGATGCTGGTACCATGTGACTGTTGTGATGCATCACAGCAGGTTACATAACAGTTGTACAGTTTTACACAGGGGATGGCTTCCTTTCTTGCCAAACAAGCAAACATAATGTGCAAAAAAAAAATCCTGATCACTTCCCCAGAACAGTACACTGTTACTATGGTAACATTATGTTGCGCTGATCACAGTATGTATAAAAAACATTAAAAAAAAAAATGTATAACATCTTTTTTGTACCAACACACAGACTAAATAATATACAATGATTTGGATTATTTTCACCATTGAAATGTGGCAGGATACAGTCTGAGCTAAATTTATGAAGAACAATTAGTTATCTAAAACATTTATAACAGAGAGGAATTTCAAAATGTTCAGTATTTTTCATTATTTTAGCAAAAAATTAAAAACCCAGTGGTAATTAAATACCACTAAAAGAAAACTCTATTTGTGTGAACAAAATTTGGTTAGGCTACAGCGTTGCATGACCGCACAATTGTCATTCAAAGTACAACAGCACTGAAAGCTAAAAATTGGCCTGGGCAGGAAGGGGGGGTAAAGGTGCCTAGTATTGAAGTGGCTAATTTAGATATATTTTTGTAGGAATATATATTATTGTCATGAGCAACAATAAAGGCTTTTGTATATATTTTTTATTTTCTCATTTTTAGTTTTAGTTGTAGATATTGATTGCTTTCTATTGATAAGCCATTATACATCTTCATCTCATTAGAAGTACTGTTGTTATTTTATAATAATATATGTGAATACAAAACAGTTTGAGAACATAAAAGTACATCAATAGTATGTGTATTTATTTTTATATTTTACTGCCTATTACCTTTCAATGAGACAATGCAAAATGATTTACCATATTTGCCGGCGTATAAGATGACTGGGCGTATAAGACGACCCCCTAATTTTCCAGCTTAAATGTTGGTTTTGGCATATACTCACTGGGCCATTGCACATATATACAACCACTCATTATACTTTATAACAAATAATTGGGAGAATTCTACACTATAAAACATACTGAAGTACGTGACATGTTTTTTTGTTTTTAATTCCAGTCATTTAAAAAAAGGATTTTATAGGATTTAGAAAAGTAATTTTAGATGTGTGAATGTAGAAATATATAAAATGTAGAAAAGTTGTTTTAAATGTTACTCCTAGGGGTGTAATGTTCATGGGAAGTGTTACAAACCTCTTAATAACAAAACCAAATGCATATATATTTATGAGATAACTGCAGCACACATACTAACAATAAGCACACATCAGTGCAGTGGATTGCGGTAAGACACACTTTGAGGCCGGATTCACACCTATGGAATTGGTTGCGGCTTAAACCGCATCCGATTTTTAGAACATTTCAAAATGCATTGTTTTGAATGAGGGTGGTTCACATATGTGCGATGCATTCGCACTGCGCATTGCCGAAAAAACGTATGCGTATTTTAGGCATTGCGGTGCGGCTCAGGTGCGTATTCAGGCCCATTATCTTCTATGGGTACGCAGCTCATTCGCAGATGTGTTCAGTTCTCTTTACGATTTGTCTCATTCAGCCCAATACACTTCCCCCCACTCTCCTCTCCCCTGTAACTTCTCCCAGGTCTCCAAATTCGCAGCTAAAAGGGAGCTAATCTGCTAAACACTTCTGTTATCTCTCTGCAAAGATAAGAGACCTGAAATTCACACCGCGCAAGTGTGATTTCGGCCTAAGGTGCATGTTACAACAACACTGTTTAACCACTTAAGACCCGGACCAATACGCTGGTAAATGACCCAAGGTGTTTTTGCGATTCGGCACTGCGTCGCTTTAACAGACAATTGCGCGGTCGTGCGACGTGGCTCCCAAACAAAATTTGCGTCCTTTTCTTCCCACAAATAGAGCTTTCTTTTGGTGGTATTTGATCACCTCTGCGATTTTTATTTTTTGCGCTATATACAAAAATAGAGTGACATTTTTGAAAAAAAAACACTATTTTTTACTTTTTGTTAAAAAAAAATCAAATAAACTAAATTTTAGTCAAACATTTAGGCCAAAATGTATTTAGCCACATGTCTTTAGTAAAAAAAAAAAAATCGCAATAAAAAAAAATAGCTACCTAGCGGGAACAGCAACACTAATACAGCGATCAGAAAAATGATCGCTTAGTGACGCTGGCAATAGGGAGTGAAAGGGTTAACTAGGGCGGTGATCAGGGGGTTAAAACTTTATTAGGGGGGTGGGGGGGCTATCCTGAACCTAACACTAACTGTTTTTTACACTGCCTGTCACACTGACACTAAATGCAGTGATTAGATCACTGCATTCAGTGACACTGTGACAGGGGGGTGGGGGGGCGATCACAAGGGGTTAATATGCCTATGTGTGTGTGTGTCAGTGTTGTGTTGGTGCACACTTACTTGTGATGTCTTCTCTCATCAGCAGCGCTGGGAAACAGCGCTGCGATGAGAGGTGACATAATTTCCTCCTTCCTGTGTAAACACAGGAGGAGGAACTGACAGGATGGGAGCGCGCTCCCATTGGCTGGGAGCGATCGCGGGGGGGCGGGTAAGCGCCGACATCCGCCCGCTGATCCCGGATCGCTCCCGGAGCCAGGGGGACCCCCGCACGCCGCGGAGGGGGTCCCGATGGGACCCCCGAACCGCACTTAGGCGGGGACGTAAATTTACGCCCTTGTGCCTGTACGTGCCATTCTGTGGCCGTATATGTGCGTGCGGGGGTCCTTAAGTGGTTAACAAACATTAAATGGTACCTTAGTGCACCAAGGATACAAAGATCCAATGCACATGCTTTGCAGTGCCTCACAACACATAGTAATACACTAGTATGAGTTTTGTTTACATTCTGTGATCAGCTGTCATTGGTTAGCAGCTGAGCAAAAGGTAAAGGGTCACTGTGATTGGCCCTTACCCTGATCTGTATTCAGCCAATGACCAAAGGACTCAACGACCACATAGTGTGCTGCCCCATGCTGCAGGGGGTGCACGGGCAGCGCGATGACGGTAGCACCTCCATGGACGCCCTCCCGGCGATGGAAGACCATTCTGTGATCATCTTTTGGCTATAGCATGGGCGGCAAGAGTTTAACTATTAATAATATATGTACCAAAAATATATTATATGAGTGTAATGGAATACAAAGGACTTCTTGTAAAGCAAACACCTTTAACCACTTGCCTACTGTGCACTTACACCCCCTTCCTGCCCAGACAACATTTTTGGTTCCGGCACTGCGTCGATTTAACTGACAATTGCGCGGTCGTGCGATGTGGCTCCCAAACAAAATTGACGTCCTTTTTTCCCCACAAATAGAGCTTTCTTTTGGTGGTATTTGATTGCTCGTGCAGTTTTTATTTGTTGCGCTATAAACAAAAAAAGAGTGACAATTTTGAAAAAAGACACAATATTTTTTGCTTTTTGCTATAATAAATATCCCATTTAAAAAAAAAAAACATTTTTTATCTCAGTTTAGGCCAATACGTATTCTTCTACATATTTTTGGTAAAAAGAAAAAAAAAAAAAAAAATTCGCAATAACAGTATAGTGACTGGTTTGCGCAAAAGTTATATAATTATGATTTTATTTTTTTTATTTTTACTAGGAATGGCGGCGATCTGCGATTTTTTTTCGGGACTGGGACATTATAGCTGACACATCGGACACTTTTGACACATTTTTGGGACCATTTACATTTATACAGTGAACAATGCTATAAATATGCATTGTTAACTGTATAAATGTAACTGGCAGGGAAGGGGTTAACCACTAGGGGGCGGGGAAGGGGTTAAATGTGTATCCTAGGTGTGTTCTAACTGTAGGGGGAGGGGGCGGCGTCTGGGGGAGGTGACCGATTGTGTCCCTATGTACAAGGGACACAATCGGTCTCCTCTCTCCCTGACAGGGACGCGCAGCTCTGTGTTTACACGTCCCAGCTCAATTGTCAGCAATCGCGTGTGCCCGGCGGCCATCGCGGCCGCAGGGCACACGCACGGTGTTCACAGTGACGCGACGGGTGCGCGCGCGTGCTCCCCTAGCCGCTTTAAATGACAGGACGTCATATGACGTGCTGTCAGAAACGTAGAGTATCCCGCCCGCCGTCATTTGACGGCGGGCGGGTAGCAAGTGGTTAAGTATATATGTACTAAAATAAATATGAATGTAAAGGACATCTTCTAATGCAGACAATTTCCTCTCACTTATATTTTCTCACATCATTTTAAAGACAAAAAACAAAGTGCACCCCTTGCCATTACATACAGTCAAACTGTGTTCCCCTGCGTTCCCGCTGAAAAAAAGCCATATATATATATATATATATATATATATATATATATATACACTTGGATCACCGCCATTGCTATTAAAAAGAATAATAATAATAAAAATGTCATAAATCTATTCCCTATTTTGTAGATGTGATAACTTTCGTGCAAACCAATCAATATGCGCTGATTGCAATTTTTTTTTACCAAAGATATGTAGAATACATATCGGCCTAAACTGGTAAAGGTAGATGGGTTGGGTAGATGGGTAGATTGGGTAGATGCAGACTAGAATACTGCAATCACTGAGCAGCAAATGATATCACCTGTGATGTATTTCGGTTAACTTCCAAACCTGGCTTGTTAGTGGTTCCTGAGGACAGGAGTGGAGAACCACTGGCTTTGGTAGTCACAAAAACTGTTTGGACAAGGAGATACTGAGGAATCCTTATACTACTTCACTGCAGGTAGGTGAATTGAATACATTGTACAGGTGATATGTTTGTATGTGTTTTTATATTGAACTGACGGATATTCTGGCAGCAGAGAATATTTTAAAGCATTTTAAGGTTCAGTTTAATAGTAATGATTACAAAAAAAAGCCTTTTCATACCAGAACACAGTGCTGGAAAGGTGTGATCCATGTGTGTTTGCTGCACTTCATTCAAAAGTGCTTTCTTTGTTATCTGGGTGGCAATACATTTTTAAAGACATTACAAATGCAGTGCATTTGCCTACATTCGATTGCATAGTACTGCAGTGCATTGATTTGGTGTGGTGCATTTTTAAAAAGTAGTGCACTACTTCTTGCATGATTTAGTGCAATTTGCAGCCCAATTTTAAATGCATGGATTGCCAAACTGCACTGAGTTGCAAAGGAACCTGAACCATGTCCCTGTGTGAATAAGTCCTAAAATAGGAAGTACAATGTATACTCGGTAAACCCATGATCCGTTAATATTCCAATGTTTAACTTGGCTATGCATGATATCAACTCCAGTGGTAATATCTGGATAGCCATCTTATACTCGCTCCTATATAGTATACAATGCATCATTTTTTGGCTGCTCAATGACCAGGCCATTGTTTGCAATACGGCACTGCATCGTGTAACGTTGTACTCAAATAAAATTGATGTCCTCTCAATCTTTCTTTTTTTTTTCACATACAGAGCTTTCTTTTGGTGGTATTTATAGCGTCTACAAAATAGGGAATAGATTTATGACAATTAAAAAAATGTTTTTGGTTCCATAGAATTCAATGGGTCAAAAAAATGTGTATTGAAAAAATGCACCTGGACACTGCAACCTGCATAGGTCTGAACCAGGCCCTGGGAAGTAGAATATTGGCTGGAACATGTTGGTTTATGGATACTTTTTAAAGAGATGGTCCCACAGCGATTTTCCTCTCCCCCCCCTCCATTTTTATATATATATATATATATATATATATATATATATATATATATATATATATATATATATATATTAAAAAAAATGTTCTCAGTTTAGGCTGATACGTGTTCTACATATTTTTGGTGAAAAAAAATCACAATCGAAATTCTTTGGTTTTATTTGACATGTGTTTGCCCTTCCAGTGCTCCTTGCTGTGAAGACCAGCAATAGGTGGGGGGGGGGGCAGTGACTTTTTGTGTACTAAATATACTTCCCTCAAAAGACAAGCCTGATTTCAATTCTGTTTTTTTTTTTTTTAGTTGGGCAACTTTCACACTGAGGCACTATAGCACTAAAAATAGTGCCTGCAAAGTGCCCTGAAAGAGCCACTCCTTTCACTTCGCTCCAAAAAGTCCTGCCAACAGCATCTTTGTGGTGCTGTAAGAGCGGTGTATACATTGCTCCTAAAGCACCCCCTGCCCATTGAAATCAATGGGCAGCGCAGCTGAACCGGCACTCTGCGGGTGGTTTTAATCCTTTTTCGGCCACTAGCCCTGAATAGTGCCATAAAAACTACAGTAAAGCGCCGCTAAAAAATAGCGCTCTTTACCACCGACGGCTCAATGCCCCAGTGTGAAAGATACATTCTTTAACCGCTTCAATACTAGGCTTTTATACCACCTCCATACCGGGCCTATTCTGACACTTCTCTCCTACATGTAATAATCATCATTATTTTGCTAGAAAATTACACAGTACCCCCAAACATTATATATGTTTTTTTTAGCAGACACCCTAGGGAATAAAATGACGGTCATTCCAAAGTTTTATCTTGCACGGTATTTACGCAATTATTTTTCAAACGCCTTTTTGTTGTAAAAAAAATTGTTTTATGAATTAAAAAAATAACAAAATAATGTGAAAGATTATGTTACACCGAGTAAATAGAGACCCAACATGTCACGCTTTAATTATGCGCACACTCATGGAATGGCGCCAAACTTCGGTACTTAAAAATCTCCATAGGCAACGCTTTATTTATTTTTTACAGGTTACAGTTTAGATTTACAGAGGAGATCTAGTGCTAGATTAGTTGCTGGCACTCTAACGCACGCGGCGATACCTCACATGTGTGGTTTAAACGGCGTTTACATATGTCGGCGGGACTTGCATGTGCGTTCGCTTCTGCACGCGAGCTATCGGGGACAGGGGCGTTTTAATTATTTTTTTTATCTTTTATTATTTTTTTTTACTTATATTTTATTTATTTTTCCACTTTTTTCATTTTTTTTTTTTTTTCCACTTTTATTCCTATTACAAGGAATGTAAACATCCCTTGTAATAGGAAATGTGTGTGACAGGTCCTCTTTATGGAGAGATGTGCGGTCAATAAGACCTCACATCTCACCTCCAGGCTGGAAACCATGAGACCGGTGAAAAAAAAATCACCGATCTCATGAATGGTGACTTACAGCCGCAATTGCGGCTTTGTTTACATACGGGGACCCGGGCGTGACGTCATCAGATCGCGCCCGGGTCCTCCGACGGTCATAGAGATGACTGGTGACCATCTGGTCACCAGTCATCTCTATGCTTCCTGCCGCCGCCGACGATTCGTTCTCCGGGCCCCCGAAGGTACAGGTAAGCCCGGAGAAGCACCGGATGGCGGCGGGAGGGGGGGAAGGGGGGGAATGTCCCCTCCCGCGGCCTGTAAGAACGATCAAGCGGCGGAACCGCCGCTATGATCATTCTTACATTGTGCAGAATCGCCGGCTGAAGAAGAGGATATCTGGATGATGCCTCTGGCTGCAGGCATCATCCAGATATTCGCCTGCAATACCCAGGCCACTTAGGATGGTAAATCCCATCCCAGGCCGTCAATTGTATATGGCTGGGTATTGAAGTGGTTAAAGCGGGGTTCCAGCCACAATTATCATTTTTTAAACATATGTCTTTTCATCATGCGTTTTTATAATATAAGTCCGGTCACTTACTATTTTACAATCCGCCGCCGCCACTCCGCATAGTTATTCAAAAAAGATAGTTTTATAAAACTATGTCCACACCATTGTCAAAATCGGCTTCAGATACCGAAAGCCAGATACAAGTCCAAAGGATACAGGAGATTCGCTGTCCAAGGTCCCAGACTATGGAACGCCTTACCAGCCAGCATTCGGCTGGAGGAGAACTACTTAGTCTTCAGGAGAAAGATTAAGACTCATCTCTTTTGATCTCAAAGGAGACAGGAACAACAAGTGCCCAGAGGCGATTTACTTCGCATGTGCTGCGCTATATAAGTTCCTCATTCATTCATTGTCATTTTGCTTGTGGGCATTGTGAAGCCCACAAGCACTTACTTCCTGAGAGATATAATGGGGTAGCGCACTGCATCCTGGGAAATGACACACATTTCCCAGGAGCATTGGCGTGCTGAGGAGCCGAGGGAGATGACGACAGAATCCTAGGTGATTCCAAAAGCAGATTTCGTGGGACCGCATAGCAACAGGCATTCCCAGGTGAGTGTGTCTGTCGCAATGTCACGGTCACAAAATTGCAGATCGTCGCTAGTAAATTACTAGTAATAAAAATGCCTTAAAACTATCCCCTATTTTGTAGATGCTATAACTTTTGTGCAAACCAATCAAATAGGCTAAAAAAATTGACGATGGAGCCTCCACTTTAAGTCCTAACCATGTGAGCTGTGAATAGATGAGTAATTATTTAGAACTGCAGAATGTTCTTTCTAGTATGTGTGTGTGTATATATGTTATTATGCTTAAACCGTGTATATAAATTTTCTTAACAGGAAGTCTGAAAGTGCGTTACTCTAAATTGGTCTTCATAAGAACACGATGACCCACAAGGGAGACGAGTGCTTTCAACATGAGAACATTTTCAATTTTAAGTCGAATCATACAGTTCCCCAGATTATTAATCCTGGAGAAAAACCATTTTCATGTTCTGAACTTGAAGAACACTTCAGTAAGAGCTTGATTTCCTTTGAACACCAGACGAGTCTCACATCGGAGAAGCCATCAGAGAAGCCATTTACATGTTTTGAATGTGGCAAGTGCTTTACAAGAAAGGAAGCTCTTGTTCAACACCATAATATTCACACAGGAGAGAAGCCATTTAGATGTTCAATATGTGACAAGTCCTTCAGAAGCAATAAGAATTTGAATTTACATGAAAAGATTCACATGGGACAGAATTCATTTGGATGTCCAGAATGTGGCAAATGCTTCACGCTCAAGGGTAGTCTTGCTAGACACCAGAGGTTTCACAAAGATCAGAAGCCATATACATGTTTGGTATGTGGCATTTCCTATGCTACAAATGCCTATCTTATTAAACATCAGATGACTCACAGAGGAGAGGAGCCATTTAAATGTCCTACATGTGGCAAATGCTATGCAGACTACCAAAATCTTATTCGACATCAGATGATCCACACAGCTGACAAGCCATTTAGATACCTTGAACAAGAAAGCCAGGCCAGCTCGTTACATACGACCTCTATCTCTCTTTTTATAAGTCATCATATGATGGCTGTAGAATAACGCACCCATGGGGGGGGGGGGGGGACTGTACTACCTTTACCCACAGCTTTTACATTGGACAGGCTTGCACCACAATTCTTCTAGCGAGATCCTGTGAAACAGAGTATCCCAAATCTTGGAAGACAATGCATGTTCTTATGAGATTTATCATGCTTTTAATTCTTGGATAGAAAGGTTATGTCACCCTTATCTAGGCTCCGTTTACAAGTCATAAATGATGCAAATCTTTAAAAATGTTTCACACTACCTGCTAATCATTTTGTGATATACCATTATACTCAAAAAGTCGTCATACCTTTTTCGTAAAACGCACTACATACAGTAATTGCATGAAGCATCCCTGCATGCACATGGGAGTCATGGCCGCAGCACGGAGTTCTGAAGGGACGGCATACCGTTCAGAGCAAATGCGATGCTGATGTCATGGACTGCATGCAAATTTAGGAGATATTCACTGTACCTAAAGGGAATCCTTGTTCTAGGCTTACCAGTGGGTGCAGGTGAATTTTTTTTTTTTTTTAGAAATGTAACGTTTACTGGTGGTAAATCATTGGTGAATAATTGCATGCACTGGGATGAATCCTCTGCAGTTAAACTTTGATGAATGTTACATTCACTGCTTTCTAATCTCCACAAATTTACTGTATCTGGCAATTTTTAATAGATGTGTTAAGTCAGGGAATGTTTACGGTGCCACAGAAAATGAATTCTAACCACTTTGGGTCTAGAACTTTTATATCTGTTGCAAACCAGAGCATTTTTTTTTTTACATTTCTGCAATGGGTCTATGTATTCTGTGAATATTTTACCAAAAAAAAAGTAATATTTACATTGTTTTTGGGGTATGCACTAGGTTTTCTTTTGGCAATATTGTCTTGCAAAAAAACATTATAATAGGCAAAGTTTGTTTGTTTTTTTGCCATTGTTTTTTAAAAAGGAAAGAAAAGTGTTTTAGCCCTGGTTCGCACCGGTGCGTTTTGACATGTCAATCCATGGCAATTGCTGGCAACGGCACCGTTCTAATTGTGTGATGCCGCATCAACAGATTTCAAAAAGTAGTTTCTGTACTACTTTTTTTGCTTTCGGGCCATGATTTACTGCCCTGGCTTAATTCCCGTAGCCCAGTTTGAACCTGGGCGGATTGTAAATTAGAATAAAATGTTTTTGTTTTTTTGTTTTTTATTTGTCCTGCATTGAAAGACAATACAATAATGTTCCTGGTGCATAACCTGAAGATTTTGTTTGCAAATAAAAAAGGCTTATTTTATGCATTAAAAAAAAAGAGAATAAAAAAAGATGAATCAGGAAAAATCAATGCAAATTATTACAGGTGTATTGGGAGGCTTAATTAAAGGTTATATAGGATTAACTTTTTTACTTATAAGATTTCTTATGCAAACCAAAGTATCACATCTTTGATCCACATACAAATTAAATCTTAAAGAACATAATGCATTGTTTCAGCGTTTTTATTTAATGGCATTATTTTCACAGGAGTACATTCTCTTTTGGCTTTTTAAAGGGGTTGTAAAATTGTGTGTGTGTGTGTGTGTTTATTTATTTTTTTTCCTTTCTAAATAGGTTCCTTTAAGCTAGTGCATTGTTGGTTGACTTACCTTTTTCATTCGATTTCCCGTGTGTGTGTGTGTTTTTTTTTTGTCTGAATTTCTCACTTCCTATTCCTTCTCGGTAAGCTTTCCCCCATCATCGGAACCATTCTGGCTGGGGGTTAGTCAGCCAGAACAGCTTACCGAGGAGGAACAGGAAGTGAGAAATTTGGACAAGGGGGGGGGGGGGGGGGGGACATTTAGAAGGGAAATTGAAGGAAAAGGTTGGTGACCCAACAATGCACTAGCTTAAAGGAACCTATTTAGAAAATAAACCTTTACAACCTCTTTAACACCTAGCAATTCCCAGATGCCATTCAGGCAGCTGGTAATATCCTGTAATAGTGATGGTGGGGTGTGCAGTTGGAGAGGAGCAGGACCAAAGAGTTATGTCTTAGAAAAGTTTTTAGGCCATATCTCTTACATTTAGGGGCCACAGAGTGGTAATTTAATCACAGGGGGGGCCACAACACATTTTCTGAATGTTCCCCACATCTCAATGAAGGGGGCTTACTGGAATCAGCAAAAAAAAGTCCCACCTCCCGGGTGACTTCATTGACCATATTTGGTCATTGACATCACACTATCTTCTCCCCTTTGTTTACATTCAGGATGGTAAAAAAAAAGGGGCTAGGTCAGTGATGGCAAACCTTGGAACCCCAGATGTTTTGGAGCTACATTTGTAGTTGACCACCATTAGAAATGTAGTTCTAAAACATCTGGGGTGCCAAGGTTTGTCGTCACTCAGCTAGGTGATGCTACTGGTTGCTAATGATATGGCAGGTGCCAGCACCGATCATTTCCTTTGCAAGCATTTTCAGCTGGAATAGATGGTCACTATAAATACCACCACTCCTGTATGATGCTCTGCTCCTGCCATATAATTAGCAACGTATCCCTAAACTTTATATTCATTGTTTGTTTGGCAGGAAAGGTTTGGTATGAGTGAGTTTTGAACCTGAGATCTATGCATTTACTTGTGTTCAAACAGCAATAATGCTGTAAATCAATATAAAGGGCACCAATCTGTTCAAAACAAACAATAAAGATCTGTGTGTTTATAAACGCATTAACTATAATGTCCTGTACACACGATCGGTCCATCCGATGAGAACGGTCTGATGGGATTTTTTCATCAGTTAACCGATGAAGCTGACTGATGGGTCAGTCGTGCCTACACACCATTGGTTAAAATTGATCGTGTCAGAATGCGGTCACGTAAAACGCAACGACGTGCTGAGAAAAATTAAGTTCAATGCTTCCAAGCATGCATCAACTTGATTCTGAGCATGCTTCGTAGATTTTTAACCGATGGTCATGCCTACTAACAATCTTTTTTTTTTTTTTTATCTTTTTTTTATCGGTTAGGTATCCATCGGTTAAATTTAAAACAAGTTCTTTTTTTTTTTTTTAACCGATGGATAAATAACCAATGCCGCCCACACACGATCGGTTTGGTCTGATTGAAAACGGTCCATCAGACCATTGTCATTAGTTTGACTGATCGTGTGTACGTGGCCTGAGTGTGCTTAATACATCTGCAAATGTGTAACCTACAACAAATGCTTAAACTGCAATTGGTCCATAATAAAAAAGGCTATTAAACAAAAAAGTGTGTTCTTCAAGGCCCACACAAACTGTATATGTGGCATCATGGAGGTGGGAAACATATGTACACTCTGACATTTGTGTTTCAAGCATTCTCCATAATATAGTCCCAGCTCTGGTCTTGTACTAATGATGGGGATTCGGGATCCCATGATTGCTATCACAGAGATCACTCGGTATAGCTTGCTTCTGAACAGTGAAAAAATGTATTGAGGGGTTGTATCATAACTGGAGCAGCTGTATCTGGCAACCAATCGGCTTCTATCTTTTTAATTTTCAAGTTTTAATTGAACAAGCTGAAGATAAAAGCTGATTGGTTGCTATATACAGCTTCTCCAGTTTTGATAAAATTCCACCCTGAATCTTTTTTTAGGCCAATAAAACTTTTATTCACTAACCACAAACAGGAGAAAAATGGGTGACTCTCAACAGTGAGACCCCTTTCACACGGTGTTTTTCAGGTGCTAAAGGGCTAAAAAATGGCACCTGAAAAATGCCTCCCCTGCAGCCCCAGTATTAAAGTGCTTCCACACTTTGGAGCAGTGTATATACCACCCCTGCTCATTTAAATCAGGAGGGGCAAATGCAAAGCATTTTGGCATCTGCGTTTTTCAAGCACGTTTAACCCTTTGGCCACTAGCGGGGGTTAAAAGCACCCCGCTAGCACTTGAAAAGTGCTGCTAAAACTAGCGGTGCTTTACTGCTAATGGGGAGAGGTGCCAGTGTGAAAGGGGAGTGACACCAACAGTAATAAATATTACAAATGTATCTTCAGATATTCTACATTTTGCATTGGCTGAACTTGCATGGGTGTGCCTCTAGAGAAGGAAAGGCACTTCCCTGCGTGCCTTAAATTTTTTTTATGTTTTGGACAAAAGTTCAACTTTTCTCCAAGTACACTTGGCCAAGTCATGTCAGACAGAATCAGGCATTTGGTACAGATGAACTGTTGGGTTTAAAGAAAATTACTATGTAATGCCCATTGTGATACAACCACAAACAAATACAAAAATACCAGTTTTATCTTTGGAATATTTTGACCAGGGCTTTAACCACTTGCGGCCCCACATATGGTCAATTGATGGCAGCTTAGGGGATCTGAATATCCAAGCTGCCGTCAATTGACGTCATCGTTTTCTCCGGCCACTGGGGGACGCGCGCGCGCCGATCGCGGCACGTCCTCGAGATGCCGATGCGCGTGCCTGACGGTCGCGATGTCCGCCAGGAACCCGCTGATCGGCAGTTTTAGAGCAGGGACGTGGAGCTCTGTGTGTAAACACAGAGCTCCACGTCCTGTCAGTGAGAGGAGACAGATGCTGTTTCTCTTGTACAGAGGCAGACAGCATCGGTCACCTCCCCCAGTCACCCCCCTCCCCCCACACAGTTAGATCACACCCAGGACTCACATTTAACCCCTTCCTCACCCCCTAGTGTTAACCCCTTCACTGCCAGTCACATTTATACAGTAATTAGTGCGTTTTTATAGCACTGATCGCAGTATAAATGTGAATGGTCCAAAAAATGTGTCAAAAGTGTCCGATGTGTCCGTCGCAATATCGCAGTCCTGACAAAATTCGCAGATCGCCGTATTACTAGTAAAAAAAATTAAAATAAAAAATTGTCAGAATTCTATCCCTTATTTCCTAGCCACTATAACCTTTGCGCAAACCAATTACTATACGCTTATTGCGATTGTTTTTTTTTACCAAAAATATGTAGAATACATATCGGCCTAAACTGAGAAAAAAATATATATTTTTTTTTTAAATTGGATTTTTATTATAGCAAAAAGTAAAAAAATATTCTGTGTTTTTTTTCAAAATTGTCGCTTTTTTTTGTTTATAGCGCAAAAACAAAACAAAACGCAGAGGCGATCAAATACCACCAAAATAAAGCTCTATTTGTGGGAAAAAAAGGACGTCAATTTTGTTTGTAAGGCACGTCGCACGACCACGCAATTTTAATTTAAAGCGACGCAGTGCTGAAAGCTGAAATTTCGCCTTGGGCAGGAAGGGGGTAATGTGCCCAGTAAGCAAGTGGTTAAAGACCTTTTTTGTCCACTTTTTTTCTTCTTCAAAATTTCAGCTCCCTATGTACCAATATAGCATTAATATAATAATTATTTTGAAAAAAAAATCAAACAGCTTTCCATTTATTCTACACAGATTTATCTCACTCTCTTCATAGCTGTTTAAAAACACTGCTCCATTCCATCTGCCTAACATCTTGGTCAGACGTTGGGTCATGAAACAGAAAGGGGTTGACCAGCTGAGGGTAGATGATGCAGAGTGTGTGCTAAGATCATCTGGTCAAGTCCTTCCTGTGTTATGACCTAAAGTCTGTCCAGGAAGTATGGCAGAGGTAATGGAGCAGTGTGTTTAGCGGCTTGCCGACCGCCGCAGAATGGCACGGTTGTGCAAAAGGACGTGTACATATATGTCCCCCTTTAAGAAGTGCATTGTGGATGCGCACGCCCGCCACGAGCCCTGTGACTCTGACTGTGGGTCCTGAGACCTGATTGGCCCGGGGGACAAGAGACCGATGGGACTCAGGAGGAGAAGCCGCTAACTGGATGGGGTAAGTTCGAGGCTAGTGGGGGACCTGATAGGAGAGCAATGTGGCTATCAAGCAATGTGGGGGGTGGTGATTGTGCAAGCATCAGGGCTCACCCACAAACACGCCCTAGGCTCCTCCTCTTCTCGGTGTGCCCTTACAGCGGGTACAGACTTGCAAGATAGATCCTGAAAAATAAGTTCATATGAATGGGGGTGTAGTTGTCATTATCCCTCAATGCATAACAAAAATGCCTCTTCTAGTGGGATTTTTTAGACAACTCGAGTATAGACAAAATATCCTGTTATTAAAATAATTCATTTTAATTAAAGTTCCTTAAAAATCATTATTTAAAAAAAAAATCATATATTGTACATGTGAAGCTCTGTGCTTCATATCGCCTTTTATACATATGACCTCCACTTGAAAATAACATGATTTTTCTCAGAGTTTTTTCAGTGGTGTCTACTAGCTAGATGTAAGTATTGCACCATTGACAAGTATTGACAACACTTTCCAGGCATCGGGAAGCTGGAGAATCCAACACGTTCAAACAATTTCAAAAGATGTCTTCTGCAAGGATTATGCACCACTCTGCAAAATAAATCACCTATTTTTACAACCATGGTAACACTTATGATAAAAAATAATGGCATATATCTTACACAATGAACTTATAGAGTCACTCTGCACATGGAAGCAAACAACATTTTTTTCAGAATAAGATGGTAGGAATGGGTTTTTTTTTTTCTCCTCAACAAAAGTGGAGTTACTCTTTAACCACTTGCCGACCGCTGCATGCCGATATACGTCGACACAATGGCAGCGGTGGGCAATTGGGCATACCTGTGTGCCCCCTTTAATTTGTTGTGTATCGCGTATTCTGCGGGCCCCACAAACTCAGTTTTCACAATCATTACACAGAGAGGCAGAACAGGGAGATGCCGATGTAAACAAGGCATTTCCCTGCTCTCCCTAGTGACATGGCAGGGATCTACTGCTCCCTGTCATCGAGAGCAGTGATTGCTGTCATGTCAGTGGTAGCCCATCCCCCCACAGTTAGAATCACTCCCTAGGATACACTTAACTCCTTGATCGCCCCTATGGCCTCGTACACACGAGGGGATATGTCCGCTGAAAACGGTCCGATGGACCGTTTCAGCAGACATTTCCGCTCGTGTGTATGGGCTAGCGGACAGATTTCTCCACCCGACAGATTTCAAAGCAAGCTTTGAAATCTATCCGGTGGAATCTGTCCACCCGACATGTCTGCCGGGTAGTACACTTACCAGCAGACATGTCGTCCCCCACCGCCGCCGCGCCGCCGCCGAATGGACTCGGCGCATGCGCGGAAGTGTTTAACTTCCTGGTGCGGTGACGTGGCGGTGACGTGGCGGCGTCAACGTCACCGCCGCGTCATCACTACGTCACCGCGCCGTCTGGCGGCGGGGAATTTGATCCGATGGTGTGTACACGCCATCGGATCAAACTCCCGATCGGACATATCCGATGGAAATGGTCCGCGGACCGTTTTCATCGGATATGTCCGATCGTGTGTACGAAGCCTTAGTGTTTAACCCCTTCCCTGCCAGTGTCATTTACACAGTAATCAGTGCATTTTTATAGCACTTTTCGCTGTGTAAATGACAATGGTCCCAAAATAGTGTCAAGTGTCCGATCTGTCTGCCGCAATGTCGCAGTCATGATAAAAATTGCAGATAGCCACCATTACCAGCAAATAAATAATAAGTGGCATAAATCTATCCCCTATATCAGGGATATGCAATTAGCGGACCTCCAGCTGTTGTAAAACTACAAGTCCCATCATGCCTCTGCCTCTGGGTGTCATGCTCGTGGCTGTCAGAGTCTTGCTATGCCTCATGGGACTTGTAGTTCTGAAACAGCTGGAGGTCCGCTAATTGCATATCCCTGCCCTATATTGTAGATGATATAACTGTTGCGCAAACCAATCATTATACACTTATTGCAATATATATATATATTTAACAAAAAATATGTAGAAGAATACATATTGGCCTAAACTGAGGAAAAATAATGTATATATATTTTGGGGAATTTTTTGTTTTAATTTTCGCTTATTTTTTGTTTATAGCGCAAAAAGATAAAAACCACAGAGGTGATAAAATACCACCAAAAGAAAGCTCTATTTGTGGGGAAAAATTTTGTTGCAATGTCGCACGACCACGCAATTGTCTGTTTGACACAGTGCCTTATCACACAAAAAATGTTCTGGTCAGGAAGGGGGTAAATACTTCTGGGGCTTAAGTGGTTAACCCCTTGCCTACCAGGCACTTTTACCCCTTCCTGCCCAGGCCAATTATCAGCTTTCAGCGCTGTCACATTTTAAATGACAATTGCATTTAAGTTGTTGGTTATCAGCTTCCTTCTCTCCTAACACTGTCAGTGTGAGGAAAGGAAAGCCAATAACTGACTTGTGTTGAAATCATGATCAGCTGTCATTAGACACAGCTGATCACATGGTAAATGGTCACTGTGATTGGCTCTTTACCTCATTCTGTGATCACCTCCGAAGGTCTCAGCAATTGGAGCGTCCGGACACCCAGCGCGATCAAGGGAGGAGGTCCATGGACATCTTCCTGGCAAAGTAAGCCCTTGCTGTAGCCATCTTTTGGGGGTTTAAGGTTAACATATCCTTTAACCACTGGGCACAGACACGTACAGGTACGTTGCCTTTAAGAGCCCTCGCCTCCAGTGTCCCACGATCGGTCACAGGAGCTGACGAACAGGGAGAGGTGTGTGTAAACACACCTTCCCTGTTCTTCACTGTTCCCTGATATAGGGAACAACGATCACTGACTCACACATCCCGCCCCACCCCATACAGTTAGAAACACAGATGAGGTCACACATAACCCCTTCAGTGGTTAACTCCTAAACTGCAATTGTAATTTTACAGTAATCAGTGCATTTTAATAGCACTTTTCGCTGTGAAAATGACAATAGTCCCAAACATGTGTCAAAATTGTTCAATGTGTCTGCCATAATGTCACAGTCATGAAAAAAAAATCGCTCATGGCCGCCATTAGTAGTAAAAAAATATATATATTAATAAAAATGCCATAAAACTATCCCCTATTTTGTAAACGTTATAAATTTTGCACAAACCAATCTATAAACGCTTACTGCGATTTTTATTTTTTACCAAAAATAGGTAGAAGAATATGTATCGGCCTAAACTGAGGAAAACAAATGTTTTTTTTTTTTATATCTTTTTTGGGGATATATATTATAGCGCAAAAAATAAAAAACGCAGAGGTGATCAAATACCACCAAAAGAAAGCTCTATTTGTGGGGAAAAAAAGGCGCCAATTTTGTTTGGGAGCCACATCGCACGACTGCGATGTTAAAGCGATACAGTGCCGAATCGCAAAAAGTGGCCAGGTCCTTTACCTGCATAATGGTCCAGGTCTTAAGTGGTTAATGGACATTAAAACAAAGAATAGCAGAAAAGCATATTTGTCTCCGGGGCTACACTATATGTTACCTTGTAAAAAAATCTAGCCAGCATCCTACTGGTAAACACCTACTACTAATTCCTAATAGAAAGTATTTTAACATGTGTGGTGCTGGTTTTTAATTCAACATGCTCAATTCAGCAAAGTGTGATCTAAAATATCCCCATGTCTTGTGTGCACTCCAAAGTACAACAATAGAGACTCCATGGAAAATGAAAAATCGAAATCCTGTGTACCAAAATAAATGCCTAAAGCCTCGTACACACGGTACGATTGTTGGACAACCAATACATTTTTGTCAAAAGTGCGTGTGCCAGGATTTTGTCTTTCATACCAACGTTACACAAATTGTCGTGCCACAAACAGGAACATAGTGACGTACTATGAGGAATTATAGCTATTAAGCGCCACCCTTTGGGGCTCTTCTGCTAATTTCGTGTTTGGTGAGCATTGATTTCTGAGCATGTGTGTTTGTACTTTTTTGTGTCTGATTTGTGTACTGACCATACGAAAATCTAACAACAGCCGAAAATTTACTAGCCTGTCATCCAACATTTGTTGTCGGAAAATTGGAAAACAATTGTCAAAAGGAGCGTAAACTGTAAGAATTCCGGGCAACAGTCTGTCAAAAGGCAATCCCCTTCCAAAAATCGAACCGTGTGTACGAGGCTTAACTCTTTTCAGCTAAAAGGGGTTGTAAAGGTAAATGTTTTTTTACCTTAATGCATCCTATGCATTAAGGTAAAAAAATATCTGACAGCATCGCCCCCCCCCCCCCCGAGCCCCCGTTTTACTTACCTGACCGTTCGAAATTCCCGGGCGTGTGCTTGTCATCCTGTTCGGTTACCAGCCTGGCCGTTGATTGGCTAGGCTGGGCGGATTGATAGCAGCGCAGCCATTGGCTGGCGCTGCTGTCAATCACAGCGGATGACACGGCGCACCGGGGGGCGGGGCTGAGTGATACAGTCGGCGGCTATGGCCGCTACTGTATTACGGTAGCACGCTCGCAACATCTTTCCACCTTGCGAGCTCGCCAGCATGATGGTAGAAAGCTTTTGCGAGGAGGAGCTGAGACAGCCGCCGAGGGACCCCAGAAGACAGGATTCGGGACACTCTGTGCAAAACGAGATGCACAGTGGAGGTATGTATAACATGTTTGTTATTTAAAAAAATAAATAATCTTTTTAGTCTTCCTTTAACCACTTGCCTACTGTGCACCTACACCCCCTTCCTGCCCAGACGAAATTTAAGCTTCCGGCACTGCGTCGCTTTAACTGACAATTGCGCGGTCGTGCGACGTGGCTCCCAAACAAAATTGGCGTCCTTTTTTCCCCACAAATAGAGCTTTCTTTTGGTGGTATTTGATCACCTCTGCGGTTTTTATAGAGCGTCAATTTTGAAAAAAATGCAATATTTTTTAATTTTTGCTATAATAAATAACCCCAAAAATATATAAAAAAAATATTTTTTTCCTCAGTTTAGGCCGATACGTATGCTTCTACATATTTTTGGTAAAAAAAAATACAATAAGCGTTTATCGATTGGTTTGCGCAAAATTTATAGTGTTTACAAAATAGGGGATAGTTTATGGCATTTTTTTTTTTTTTTACCATTAATGGCGGCGATCTGCGATTTTTTTATTGGGACTGCGACGTTATGGCGGACACTTCGGACACTTTTGTGACATTTTTGGGACCATTTACATTTATACAGTGAACAATGCTATAAATATGCATTGATTACTGTATAAATGTGACTGGAAGTGAAGGGGTTAACCACTAGGGGGCGGGGAAGGGGTTAAATGTGTGTCCTATGAATGTTCTAACTGTAGGGGGAGGGGGGGTGACCAATTGTGTCCCTATGTACAAGGGACACAACCGCTCTCCTCTCTCCCTGACAGGGACGTGCAGCTCTGTGTTTACACACAGAGCTGCACGTCCCCGCTCAGTTACTGGGCAATCGCGTGTGCCCGGCGGCGATCGTTGGGGGCTCGCACGGGATCCCCGCAGAGTGGCAGGTGCGCGCGCCGCCGGCGCCCGCCCGCGGCTTTAAATTGTCAGAACAATGGAGTCCTCCGCCCGCCGTCATTTGACGGTGGGCGGTGGACAGGTGGTTAAAGGGGTTGTAAAGGTAAAAAAAAAAAATCCCTAAATAGCTTCCTTTACCTTAGTGCAGTCCTCCTTCACTTACCTCATCCTTCCATTTTGCTTTTAAATGTCCTTATTTCTTCTGAGAAATCCTCACTTCCTGTTCTTCTGTTTGTAACTACACACAGTAATGTAAGGCTTTCTCCCTGGTGTGAAGAAGGCCTCTTGAGGGGGGAGGGAGTGAGCAGGAGAGTCAGGATGCCCACTAACACACAGCTCCTTTCTCTATCTGCAAAGTAGAGAGTGTCCTGACTTGCCTGCTCGAGAAAGCCTCTTGAGGGGGGAGGGGGCGAGCAGGTAAGTCAGGACACACTGTACTTTGCAGATAGAGAAAGGAGCTGTGTGTTAGTGGGCGTCCTTACACTCCTGCTCGCCCCCTCCCCCCTCAAGAGGCTAAGTCAGGACACACTCTACTTTGCAGATAGAGAAAGGAGCTGTGTGTTAGTGGGCGTCCTTACACTCCTGCTCGCGCCCTCCCCCCTCAAGAGGCTTTCTCCACACCAGGGAGAAAGCCTCACATTACTGTATGGAGTTACAGACAGAAGAACAAGAAGTGAGGATTTCTCAGGAGAAATAAGGACATTTAAAAGCAAAATGGGAGGATGAGGTAAGTGAAGGAGGACTGCACTGAGGTAAAGGAAGCTAGTTAGGGAAAATAAATTTTATCTCTACAAGCCCTTTAAGCCCAGGTTTACACTGACTGATTGGAATGAAATCATGCAAGTTTAGCTGAACTCACACGATTTCATTCCCTTATGTCAGTCCCGATTTTGGGGGTGATTTCAGAGACATCTGTGCCGGTTTCTGCACACCAGCCACTCACTAGCATTTTTTTAATGTTTTTGATCAATTGAAAAAAAAAATGTTAACGCTGAAAAACACACAAAAAATGCTATTGCAAAAACATTTAACGTTTTTGAAAAACTCACTGCAAAGCTACTGCTGTTTTTATAATGTCCAGTGAGCATGAGGTCTAAAGCCTCATAAACACGATCAGACTTTCTGCGGACAAAGCGTAAGACTTTAGTCTGAAGGGCGTTGGCCAGGAATTTGTCTTGTATACAAACTACGAAACTACGTGTTTTTTTAGCACAACTTTGATAATCCGATTGTGTGTTCGAGACTTTAGACTGAGTTCACATTTGAGAACGCAGCGGCTCTCAGCAGGAGTCCGGTGCGTCCTCGTTCACTGTTTCAGGTCCGATTTCAGCATGAATATTTGGCTGAATTCAAACCTGAAAAGAACCAATAAGACACACGCTAATAAGTGAACCGCTTCCATAGAGAGGAGGTCAGAGTCTCCTGCTGTGTGAATTGGATGCAGAGAAAGCCAGATCCAATTTGCAATAGTGTGAACCCAGCCTAAATTGAATATTCACATGAAGCTCCACATCATTCAAAATCAGTTTCTTTAACCACTTCCCACCCGCCTAAATGATGGCTGGGCGGTGGTTCCAGTATCCTGACTGAAAGTCATATGAAGCCTTTCAGGATAACAGCCAGCGTGTAACACACCGCAAAACAAATCTTGGTAAAGAGTCTCTATTGGAGACTTTTTACCATGCGATGAGCTGTGTCCAATCACAGCTGATTACGATGTAAACAGGAAGAGCCGTGCATCTGCTTTTCCTCACTTGCGTCTGACAGAAGCGAGTAGTGGAGAGCTGCTCTCCTGATCGGGGGGGGGGGGGGTCTGCACTCATTTTATTATCAGCGCAGCCCCCCCTGTCAATTACCACCAGGGATGTCCACCACTGATGACCACCAGGTATGCCACCCATGGCCACCAGGGATGCCAATCTGTGCCCAAAAAGTATGCCATTTAGTGCCCATATATGATGCCACACAGTGCCCATCAGTAATGCCGCCAGTGATGCCCATCAGTGTCACTCATATGTACCCACCAGTGTTGCCGATTAGAGCCTATCATACCAGTGCCCATCAGTGCTGCATATAAGGGTCCTTTCACACGTGCGGACCGTCTTTTAGATCCATTTTTTTCATCAGTTGATCCGTTTTTTCGTCAGTTTTTCATCCATTTTCATCTGTTTTTCATCCGTTTTTCAATCAGTTTTTTTTTTGTTAGAACTTTATTTTTATTACATCTTTTGATGAAAAACGGATGTTAGCAGATCGGATGTTAAACGGATCGTCCGCTAACATCTGTTTTTCGTCCGTTCCGTTTTTTTGACGGGAGAAAAATAGGGGTTTCTTCCGTTCAAAAAAACAGAGCTTAACGGAGAAGGATGTAAACGGACGTTAGCGGATGCTCATCCGCTAACGTCCGCTATCCCATAGGGAAGCATTGCGGTCCGTTTTTCATCCGTAAAAAACGGACGAACGTGTGAAAGGGCCCTAAGGCTGGATTCACACTTGTGCGGTGCAAATTGTATCTCTTTTATCTCTGCAAAGAGATAAGAAAACTGTTCAGCTGATCGTCTCAGTTTTAGCTGCGCATTTGGAGACCTGGGAGAGGGGGGAAGTGTATTGAGTTGAATGAGAGAAATCCTGATGAGAAATGAACACATCTGCGAATCAGATGCGTGCTCATAGAAGATAATGGGCCTGAATTTGCACCTGAACCGCACCCCAATGCCTAGAAAACGTCCTTTTTTTGGGCAATGCGCAGTGCGAATGCATCGCACATATGTGAACCAGCCTCATTAAAATCAATGTATTTTAGAATGTTATGCGAATTGGATGGGGTTTAAGCCGGTGTGAACACGGCCTTAGTGTCCTTCATCAGTGCCACCTCATTGGTGCCGATCAGTGCCTATCAGTGAAGGAGAAAAAACATACTTATTTACAACATTTTAGAACAGAAACTAAAAAATGTTTTTTTTTTTTTTCAAAATTAGCTTTTTGTATTTGTTTAGCAAAAAATTAACACCCCAGAGGTGATCAAATACCACCAAAATAAATCTCTGTTTGGGAACAGTGAAGCATGACCGCATCAGTGTCGCTAATTAGAGCTTATCAGCACCACCTATGTGCCCATCAGTGCTGCATATTAGTGTCCTCCATCGGTGCAACCTCATTGGTGCTGATCAGTGACCGTCAGTGCAGCCTCACCAGTGCCTATCGGTGAAGGAGAAAAACATACCGTATTTATCGAGGTATTGCACGCTCCGGCGTATAGCGTGCACCCCTAAAGTGGACCCTATTCCTGTGGGAAATTTTTTTTTGTACTAACAGTTTTGGTGTCTTGCGCGGCGTCCATCGGCGGCCTCGTCGGGTCCGGTGTCCGTCTGCGGCTTCAGGTGTCCTCTTTGTCGGGTCCGGTGTCTTTCTGCGGCTTAGGGTGTCCACTTCGTCGGGTCCGGCGTCCGTCTGCGGCTTCGGGTGTCCTCTTCGTCGGGTCCAGCGTCCTTCTGCGGCGTCCTCCCCACTCGATCCCCGCTTTCACGCGCCGAGTTTGAATACTGTGCCGACATATACCGAGCGCAGTACACTCGTGTATAGTCAGGCAGGCTCGGCTACTCTCGTGCTCACGTCCTGTGTGTCCAGAACGTAAGCACGAGAGGAGCCAAGCCTGCCCGACTATACACGAGTGCACTGCGCTCGGTATATGTCGATGCAGTATTCAAACTCGGCGCGGGAAAGCAGGTATCGGCGTATATTGCGCACCCACAATTTTGCCCTGATTTTCAGGGCAAAAAAGTGTGCGGTATACGCCGATAATTACGGCACTTATTTAGAAAATTTTAGAACAGAAACTAAAAAACATTTTTTTTTCAAAATTAGATTTTTTGTATTTGTTTAGAAAAAAATACAAATAAGTAAAGACCCTACCAAAATAAATCTCTATTTGTGGGACCAAAATGATAAAAATGTAGTTTGGGTACAGTGAAGCATGACCGCGCAATTGTCATTTAAAGTGACAGCGCTGAAAGATGAAAATTGGTCTGGACAGGAAGGGAGGAAAGTGTCCTGTATTGAAGTGGTTAAAGATCAGGTGTACTCTCACCTTGCTTATTGGACCAATCACTACTCTGGTCTCAAATGAGCCTTTTTATAGATCAGATGCCGACTCTTTGTTGCACAGATATCTTCCAAGCTTCCATATCAGTAATGCTCCGACATTCCAGGCAGGGTATACGCAGAAGTAAGCAATAACAAACATATCATAGGGCTTTATGTTCAAATTAATTGGGATTCTTGACCCCCCAACTAATGTTCTTACATGTTCCGAAAACAAATGTATATTTCAACACCACCTGTGCAGGGTGTGTGCTCACCTTAAAACATAGGACTCTCTAGATATGTTGTGTTTGATGTTACAAATAGCTTCACTAAGTTCATGTACAAAAATTCTAAAAACTTTGAATAGAAAGATATTTAACCCAAAATATGGAACTCGCGCATTTCTGTAAGTCCATATACCCTCATCGAAAATAGTTTTCCACCTCTTGAAACGCCATTGATCATTATCACACCAACAATGCAGAGTCACCTTAAAAACTTCCACTCTGGGCCAGTTTTGAAGTTTTTCACATACATTTATTTACTTTTCATTATTTTACATACATTTAAAAACATTTTTTTTTATATTTTTTGCTAGAAAATTACTTAGAATCCCCTAGGCCCGGGGGAATAAAATGATGGTTGAGGCAATTGTTATTGTCATGGAATGTTTGCACAGCTGTTTATCAAACACACATTTTAGGAAAAAATACACTTAAGCCTCGTACACATGATCTGATAATCCAACGGGAATTGTGTGATGACGGGCTGTTGTCGGAAAATCTGACCGTTTGTACGCTCCATCAGACAATAATTGTCAGACTTTTTCGCCAACAAACGTGGGATAGCATGCTTTAAAATTGTCCGCCAACAAATGTGTGTTGTTGGATTATCCAATCAAAACTCCAAAGTACAATCATGCATGCTCAGAAGAAATGCTCACCATAACACACCATTAGCAGAAGTTGCCCAAAGGGTGGCGCTAAAGAGCTGAAAAATTCTTTGCCGTTTGTATGCAAGACAAGTTCACGGCCAACACCCTTCGGACAAAAGTCAGAGGCTTTGTCCGCAGAAAGCCCGATCATGTATACCAGGCTATAGACCGTTGCTTTGTGTGTGTGTATAGAATTTGTTATATGGGTACCCTCTTTCCAAAATATCGTAGGGAATTTGGAATGCAATGGGGCAGGGGGGGTTTTGTTGGTACAGTAAAACCTTGGTTTGAGAGTAACTTCGTTTGAGAGCGTTTTGCAAGACAAGCAAAATGTTTTAATAAATGTTGCCTTGTTATACAAGTAATGACTTGATATAAGAGTAACGTCATGTCACAACTGAGTATAAAAAATAAGAGAGGAGCCCCTAAGTGTAGCAATATGGTTACATTTAATGAAGGTACAACATTTAGCAACTTATTGCTACACTTAGAGGTACCTCTCTTCTCTTTTATACCCTGTAAAAAATATGCTTTGATATACAAGTGCTTTGGATTACAAGCATGTTTCTGGAACGAATTATGCTAGCAAACCAAGGTTTTACTTTACTGTTAAATGCAGATTTTTTGTTTAAGTGTGTGTATAATAAAATACACCTAAACATGTTATCTCTTCAGTTAGAGTGCTATGCATGCCTTGTGTGAAGCAGGTCACACCTTTTTTTTTCTAGCCAATTAGAAGCCTGCACATGCAGTGAATGAAGATTAAATAAATTAAAGGAGAGAGAGCTTGGGCAGTTCGAAAAATTGCTTGGCCAAGGAGATACTGAGGGATCCCTATACTACTTCATTGCAGGTTGGTGAATTAAAGGTTCATTTTTTATTTTCCAAATAGGTTCCTTTAAACTAGTTCATTGTTAGTTCACTTACCTTTTCCTTCCATTTCCATCCTAAAAAATGTTTTTCTTTATTTTCTTTGTCTAAATTTCTCACTCCCTGTTCCTCCTCAGTAAGGTGTTCAGTAAGCTGTTCTAAATGACTTTCCACCGCTCGGATGATGGGGGCAAGCTTACTGAGGAGAAACAGGAAGTGAGAAATTCAAACAAAGAAAAAAAACCTTTAGAAGGGAAATTTAAGGAAAAGGTAAGTGAATCAACAATGCACTAGCTTAAAGGAACCAATTTAGAAAATAAAAGATGAACCTTTACAACCCCTTTAACCACTTGTCTACCGAGGACGTCATATGATAGCCTCTTTTTTTGTGTGGGAATATCTGACTGATGCCTGCAGCCACAGGCATCATTCAGATATCGCCGTCTTCAGCCGGCGATTCTGTGCACCATAAGAATGATCAAAGCGGCGGAACCGCCGCTTTATCGTTCTTCTAGGCAGCGGGAGGGGACTCCCCCCCCCCCCCCCGCCGCCATCCGGTGCTTCTTCGGTCATCTCTATGACTGTCGGAGGACCGGGCGCGACGTTATGACGTCACGCCCGGTACCCGGAAGTAAACAAAGCCGCAACCGCGGCTGTCGGCATGTGATTAATATATATAATGTTTGGGGGTTCTGATTAATTTTCTAGCAAAAAAATTTTGATTTTTACATGAAGGAAAGAAGTGCCAAAATAGGCCTGGTATTGAGGTGGTTAAACACATTGTACAGGTGATATGTTTGTATGTTGAACTGAGAGATATTCTAGCAGCAGGAGAGTATTTCAGAGCATTTTGTAAGTGATGGAAAAAAAGTATTTTAGGGCTGGTTTACACCAGAGCATGGTGCTGGAAAGGAGTGATCCATGAGCAGTTCCCACACTGGGCCGGATCCACAAAGCATTATGGCGGCGTATCTCCAGATATGCCGCCATAATTTCAAATTTTGCGCCTGCGTATCCTTGTTTTGTATCCACAAAACAAGATACGCCGGAATTACGCTAAAATACGACTGGCGTAAGTCTATTACGCCATCGTATCTTAGTTGCATATTTACGCTGGACGCTAGGGGCGCTTCCGTAGATATTCAGTGTAAAATATGCAAATGAGATAGATACGCCGATTACACATTTTTTTACGCCGTTTGCGTAAGCGTATGTCCGGTGTAAAGTTACCCCTGCTCTATAGAGGCGTATGCAATGTTAAGTATGGACGTCGGGACAGTGCCGAATTTTCCGTCGTTTGCGTAAAACGTTCGCGAATAGGGCTTTGCGTAAGTTACGTTCACGTCGAAAGCATTGACTATTTGTGACGTGATTTCGAGCATGCGCAGTGGGATACCTCCACGGACATCGCATGCGCAGTAAAAAAAAAACGTAATTTACGTTGGGTCACGAATAATTTAAATAAAACAGACCCACCTCTTCCCCATTTGAATTGCGCAGGCTTACACCGGCTCATTTACGCTACGCCGCCGTAACTTAGGACGCAAGTGCTTTGTGAATACGGCACTTGCCGTGCTAACTTACGGCGGTGTAGCGTAAATGATATACCCTATGCCCGGCAGAGACTTACGCCGGGCTTCGTGGATCTGGCCCACTGTGTTTAAAAGCACTGCCTTTGTGATCTGCTCTGGGTGGCAATCTATTATTAAGGACAATCCAAATGCAGATTGCATGGTAGTGCAGTACATTGTGATTTGGTGTGATGTGTTTTGGAATACTACCTTTTTATTTTTTAATTATAATTTTTTTGCGTTATTTTGTACAATTTGCAGCTTAATGAATGGGCTGCCAAACTACATTTTACTGGAACTAGCACCATGTCCCTGTGCCATTCAGGTGTGAACGGGTTCTAAAATAGTATACTCCGTAATCACACGATCAGTTATTCCAATGTTTACCTTGATAATATGCATTATATCAACTCCAGTGGTAAAATCTGGACAAGCATTTATACTCCCTCTATACCATATACCAGGGATATGCAATTAGCGGACCTCCAGCTCTTTCAGAACTACAATTCCCATGAGGCATAGCAAGACTCTGACAGTCACAAGCATGACTCCCAGAGGCAAAAGCATGATGGGACTTGTAGTTTTGCGACAGCTGGAGGTCCGTTCTCCTAATAATGGGGCACTACTCCTCCTCCTACCAATAATAGGGCACTACCCCTCCTGCTGACCACCAACCCTGAGGCCTTATTTATTCTCACAGATGCTGGGCCCGGGACATTTTCTACCCCCACTGGCCACAATCTGGCCCTCCTAAAGTCTGACAGACTGAAGACTGGACCTTTGTTTAAAAAGTTTGGAGACCCCTGTTCTACTCCTATTTTCTATTACATGTTAGTCTGTTCTGTTTTACTCTTCTTTTCTATTCCTTTTATTTTCTATTTTACTCCAATCTTGTATTTAGATTTTGTTTGCTTCTTTCTGATTTGCTTAAATTTGTTACTATTGTAATTTGGAAATTTGAAAAAACACCCAAACAAGTTTAACCCTTTAAAGACCGCCCACTGCATATATACTGTGGCAGGGCTGCTCTTTTGCGTTAATCAATGTACTTGGTTGTTTCATGCAATAGATGCTGTGGGCACAGTGGAGGGGCAAATCAGCGGAGCCGGCCACCCGCGATTACACCACAGAGAGGTAGAACGGATAACTGTAAACAAGGCAGATTCTGACAGTTCTGACAGGGAAATACACAGAAATCTTCTGCTCCTAGTAATTGGGAACATTGATCTCTGTTTTCTTCCCGTCACTCCATTCCCCACACAGTTAGAAAACGCTAGCAGGGACATGCTTAACCCTTTGATTGCCCCTTTGGTTAACTCCTGCTCTTCTAGTGTCATTTATACACTGATCAGTGCATTATTATTTTTTTTAGTACTGATCATTGTATTGGTGTCACTAGTCCCCAAAAAGTGTCACTTGGGTTCAGGTTTGTCTGATGCAATAGCGCAGTCCCACTAAAAATCGGTGATCATCACCATTACAACAATGAAAAAAAATGAAAATGACATACAAATATGCCGTTTTTTGTAAATGCTTTAACTTTTGCATAAACCAATCAATATACACTCATTGGGATTTTTTCTAAAAAAACATGTAAAAGAATACATATTGGCCTAAATAAATATATATAACATATATTTTTTTTTTTTTTTTTTTGGAAATGTATTATAGTAGAAAGTAAAAAATATAGATTATTATTTTTTTTTCCAAATTGTCTGTCTTTTTTTGTTTATAGCACAAAAAATAAAAAACGCAGAGGTGATCAAATACCACCAAAAGAAAGCTCTATTTGTGAGGGGAAAGAACATCAATTTTATTTGGGTACATCATCGCACAACCACACAATTGTCAGTTAAAATAACACAGTGCCTTATCGCAAAAAATGCCTGATCAATAACCACTTCAATACCAGGCACCTTCCTCCCCGAGCCAATTTTTAGCTTTCAGCGATGTCGCAATTTGAATGACAATTGTGCGGTCAAGCTGCACTGTACCCAAACAATTTTTTAATAAGTTTGTTCCCACAAATAGAGGTTTATTTTGGTGGTATTTGATCATCTCTGCGGTACTGATGGGCACTGAGAGGTGGCACTAATGGACACTGAGGGGTGGCACTGCTGGGCATCACTTGTTTTATTTTGCCAGTCAGTGCCCATTTGTGGGAACTGATTGGCATCTATTGTGAATATTTTTTCATATGTGGATGGCCATGGGTACATACCTGGCCACCCACATGTTGCTCCCTTCTCTGGTGGTCCTGACAGTCCAGTGTGGGCATATGTGGGGGGGGGGCTGTGCTGATAAACAATCAGCGTTTACCCCCTGTCAGTAGAGCCACCTATCGGCTCTCCTCTACTCGTGTCTGTCAGATGCGAGTGAGGAAGAGCCGATCACATGGTATTGAGCCTCCATCAGAGGCTCTTTACCGAGATCAGTATAGCGGTGTGTCAGACTGACACGCTGCACCACCGATCGCCGCGATGCATGCCCCCACGGGCGCGCAACGGCTGTTATCCTGCTGGACATCAGTAGACGTCCAGTCAGGATAATGGAACCACTTCCCAGATGTCAATCTGCTATTGACCGGGCAGGAAGGGGTTAGGGGTAAATCCTTCCAGGGCCCAAGTGGTTAAACCTAACAATGTGTGTAGGGATTGTGACATGACTGGTTGTTAAAGACTCAGGGGTGTCTGCACCCATCAGCATCCATAACAATTATTGATGGTGTGAAGCTGTAATGTACAATAATTGTAGTAATATTGCTATTTTACATAGTGGTGGTACTGCCAAACTCCTGAACAGCCAAGGTTCGGGCCAGACTTGTTTATCATGCTTAAACAATGTATTCTTTCTTTCCTTAACAGGAGGTCTGAAAAGTGCATTACTCTAAGTACACTTCAGCAGCACACGATGACCAACAAAGGAGATATGTGCTTTCAACATGAGGACGTTTTCAATTTTAAGTCAAATCACACAGTTCCACAGATGATTCATAGTGCAGAGAAAGCGCGTTCATGGTTTGAATTGGAAGCATGTCTCAAAAAAAATAGAAGTGTTCCTGGAGACCAGAGAATGCAAACAGAAGAGAAGCCATTTAAATGTTCAGAATGTAACAAGTGTTTTGCAAAAAAGTTATTTCTTATTAATCACCAGAGGAGACACGCAGGGGAGAAGCCATTTAAATGTTTAGAATGTGACAAATGCTTTTCACGAAAGACGGCTCTTATTCTACACCAGAGGATTCACACCGGAGAGAAGCCATTTATATGTTCAGAATGTGGCAAGAGCTTTACAAAAAAGGCAGCACTTACTGAACACCAGAGGATTCACACAGGAGAAAATACCTTTAGATGTTCAACCTGTGGCAAATGCTTCACTCACAAGGGAGATTTTACTAAACACCAGAGGACTCACACAGGAGAGAAGCCATATGGATGCTCAGAATGCGGTCTGTACTTTGCGCAAAGGCACAATCTTACTGTACACCAGAGGATTCACACAGGAGAGGAGCCATATAAATGTTTGCCATGTGGCCTTTCCTTCGCTAGAAAGATACATCTTGCCACCCATAAGAAGACTCACAGAGGAGAGGAGCCATTTAAATGTTCAGAATGTGACCGGGGCTTTATAGAAAAGTCAAATCTCATTAGACATCAGAGCATTCACAAAGTAAAGAAACCATTTAAATGTTCTACATGTGATGAATGCTTTACAGACGAGAGAGATCTTATTAAACATCAGATGATCCACACAGCTGAGAAGCCATTCGGATACTTTGAACAAGAAAACCAGGTCAGCTCATTAGATCAGGCCTCCTGCCCATCATATGATGGCTGTAGTATAACAAACCCATGGGGGGAAAACTGTACTTGCCTTACCTCTGGCTTCTGCACTGGACAGGATTGCATCACAACTCTTCCAGCGAGATCCTTGGAAATGCTGAATAACCCAAATCTTGGAAGTTAATCCAGTATGTTTTAATGAGATTCCTCATGTTTTTATTTTGCATACCCTAGATGGCAGGGTCGTGATGTGACTTAGGGATGCAAAGGGATGCAAATTACATTTTTTTTCACACTCCATATTCTAACCCTTTTGTGTTCTACCATTAAAAACTGAAGTAGTTTGATCATACTTTAGCAAAACATATTTTATACTTTAAATTGGAGATTTTACAGTACAACCATTACTTAAGATAATAAAGTAATGTTTAGTGTACGTGTGTGTGTGTGTGTGTGTGTGGGGGGGGGTTCTTATTTTTTTAGGGGGGGGGGTGTTTGGGTTTATACACTGGGCTTTCTTCTGCCAATATAGTCTTGCTAACACCTTTCTTTGCAATCTATAAACAAAATCTGTAAAGTAAAATTAAATGCATTGTTTTCTATTTAGAATTTTTTTTTTTTACTGTAAATAAAAGAATATACACTTTATTTGATTTGTGTCCTGTATAGAATGACACAAACAAATATTGATCCCGATACAAAGCCCAGAAATTGTATTTGCAAATAGTGGGGGGGGGGGGGGTTGGCGGGGGGAGGCCTTTTTTTATTTTTTTATTTTTAAAACAATTCTTTTGTGTTTTTTTTTTTCTTTGGAAATGGAAACATTTTATAAATTAGGGGGATACATTTAAGTACAGTATTAGGCCCCATACACACGAGTAGACAGATTTGTTCAAATCGGTCAGACAGACCGATTTGAACAAATCTGTCTGCTGGGGATGTATTGGTTTGATCGTGTACACACGATCAAACCAAAATCCCCGCCGGCAGACCGCGCTCTGACGTGGCGGTGACGTGGCGGTGACGTTGAGGCCGCCACGTCACCGCACCAGGAAGTAAAACACTTCCGCGCATGCGTCTAAACCATTCAACGCGTGTGCGAGAAGACATGTCTGCTGGTTAGCGTACTAACCAGCAGACATGTCGGGCAGACGGGTTCCCAGCCGACAGATTTGAAAGCATGCTTTCAAATCTGTCGGCTGGCCAAATCCGTCGGCTCGCCCGTACACACGATCGAATCTGTCTGCTGGGACGGTCTGGCAGACCGTTTACAGCAGATAGATTTGATCATGTGTACGCGGCCTTAGAGTTGACTACAGCATATTGGAGTTGATTAAGGGTTAAATAGAAATATATTTTATTTAAAAAAAGATTTGCTTATAAGGTTTCTTATGCAGACCAAAGGTTACACCTGGAGGAGAGGGAGAAGAACGGTCACATGTCAGCTCTCCTCTCCTTCTAAGGCTTCATTTCCACTGGCGTTTTTACAGCCACTTTTCTGAGCGGATTCCGATAAGCCCCCCACCCGCAGACCCAGACAACCATTGGCCAGGGTTGTCAGGAAGAGGCCCGTGTCCTCATCAACATGGGGACAGGGTGCTTTGAGGTGGGGGGCCGCAGGGCGCCTCACTGCCCCAAAGCACCTACCCCCCCATGTTGAGGGTATGCGGTCTGGTATGGCTCGCCCCCACCCCCTTTCCTGACTGGCCGGGCTGCATGCTCGGATAAGAGTCTTGTATGGGTTTTTAATGATACCCCCACACGTTATTTTTTTTTTTAGCGTAGGGGTTCCCCTTAAAATCCGTACCAGACCCAAGGGCCTGATATGCTCTTGGAGGGGGAACCCATGCTGGTTTTTAATTAAAAATTAATTAAAAATTTGGCGTGGAGTTCCCCCTCAAGATCAGCAGAGCACAAGTCACATGCCAAAGTTGGAGCATGCAAGACAGCGTTCTGACTTTAATCCGACTTCAATGATATTCCATGGGCTGAAATAGGACCAGGGAGCATTTTCAAAGTCGGTCCGACCAGTTGGACTAGTTAAGATCTCCCATAAGGAAACATTAATTTTCATACGTTGTGCAACATGAGATCCCAATGTCAGAGCGTTTGTCGCACCAGTGGTTCCACTCCAATCAAGACACTCTGGAACATTTAAACTCCAGGCCCTAATTTCAAAACCTGGAGAAAGCTTAAAAAAACTGTACCAAACTTGTATAAGGTATAGTGATGAGCGGAATACGCCATATTCGATTTCGCGATATTCCGCGAATGTTTCGAAGAATATTCGCGAATATTCGTTAATATCGAATATTCGTGATATTTTATAAAAAAAAAATTGCGAAATTTCGCCAATGTGAAATTTCGCTAATGCGAAATCTCGCTATTTTTTTTTTGGATTAAATATCTCGAATATTCGATATTTACGAATATTCGCTATATTTTTAAAAAAAAAATAGCGAAATTTTGCATATGCGAAAGCGAAAATGATTGCGAAATTTCGCTATTTTTTTTTGGATAAAATATCACGAATATTCGATATATTTTATAAAAAAAAAAAATTGCGAAATTTCGCTAGTGTGAATGCGAAATTGATTGCAAAATTTGCAAAAATAAGAATATTCGAAATAGCGAATATTCGCCGCGATATTCGAGTTATTCGCGAATACTCGAATATGGAATATTCGTAGCGAATATTCGCAATGCGAATATTCGTGAGCAACACTAATAAGGTAGACTAGGGTCATTCAGAAGTTTTTTGTACAGCAGTTCTTGTACCAGACTCAACCCAGCTTCATGTATTATTTATTTCACCACCGTTGACTAATTGATTGGCTAAAAGGGTGCAATCTATTTAACCACTTAAGGACCGCCGCATGTACATTTACGTCGGCAGAATGGCACCGACAGGCACATCAACGTATATATACGTTGGTGCCTTGGGGGGGATCGGGGGTCCGATCGGACCCCCCCCCCCCGTACATGCGGCGGTCCGCGCGGCTGCAGGAGCGATCCGACAAGTGGGGGCGGCTATCCGTTTTCACCCGCCCCCTCCGGATCGCTCCCAGCCAATGCGCGCGCCCGCCCTGTCACTTCCTCCTCCTGTGTAAACACAGGAAGGAGGAAGCGACGTGATCTCTCCCTCGGCGTTTGTTTCAAGCGCCGCTGAGGAGAGATCACAACACAACAAGTAAGTCTGCACCAACAGCACACTTACACACAGACACAAACACATTTAACCCCCGCGATAAAAATCGCAGAGGCGATCAAATACCACCAAAAGAAAGCTCTATTTGTGGGAAAAAAAGGACGCAAATTTTGTTTGGGAGCCACGTCACACGACCGCGCAATTGTCTGTTAAAGCGACACAGTGCCGAATCGCAAAAACCCCTTGGGTCATTTGCCAGCGTATTGGTCCGGGTCTTAAGTGGTTAAATGATAAAGTTTCATCTCATTTTTTTTTTATTTATTTTTTTAGAAAGTTTCAGCTACACAGTCACAGCCAGGACAAGTTAATTAACATTCTATGTAAAGGGAAGACAATAGGGTCAAACCCAAAGGGCCCTTTCACACTGGGGAAGTTTTCAGGCGCTTTAGCGTTAAAAAAAGCACCTGAAAGAAGCTGCATCTGCAATCCCAACGTGAAAGCCTGAGTGCTTTCACACTGAGGCTCTGCCCTGGCAGGGTGTCAAAAAAAGTCCTGAAAGCAGTTTCTTTGCAGCGCTTTAGGAACCTTGAATACACCGGTCCTAAAGCGCCCCTTCCCATTGAGGTGCTTTTTTTAACGCCAACGCGTTTAAAAACGCCCCAGTGTGAAAGAGGTCTTAGCAGCGCTTTACCAGCGTTTTTCGGGCGCTGGCAGTCTAAAAGGGCTCTGAAAGCACTCAGGCTTTCACATTGGGGTTGCAAATAAGACTTATTTCAGTCGCTTTACAGGCTTTTTTTTACCGCCAAAGTGCCTAAAAACCGCCTGAAAAATGCCCGAAAAACATCCCAGTGTGAAAGGGGTCTCAATGAAAAGAATGTCTCACATCCTTAGCATAAACAGGTGATACTATCATTATATTACCAAGACAAAAGATACAGTGAATGGTAAAGGAATGTTTTGTGTTCTTAGTTAAGGTTTATAACAATGAATTTGTGAGCTGTGACACCATAGATTCTTTAAGCAAAAACATGTAGGCTGGGGTAACACTGGTGCGAACAGACATTGCATGTGCAGATCACATGCAATGTCTGTGCGATGCAAATTCAGCCATATAGTTTGTATGGCTGAATTTTAGTAAAATGATATAAATAAAATAAAACCAACAGGACACTTGATTAAAGGCTTGTACACATGATCGGATTTTCCGACTTGAATTGTGTGATGGCAGACTGTTGTCAGAAAATCTGACTGTTTGTATGCTTCATCGGACAATGTTGGATCGCATGCTTTAAATTTTTCGGACAACAATTGTGTGTTGTCTGATTTTCCGAGCGTGTGTACACAGGTTCGTAGGATAAAAATCCAAAGTACAAACACGCATGCTCAGAAGCAATGTTAACAATAACACAACATTAGCAGAAGTTGCCGAAAGGGTGGCGCTAAAGAGCTGAAAAAACACATTGTTTTGTGTTTGTTGGCTGACAATTCTTTGCCGTTTGTATGAAATTCAAGTTCATGGCCAACACCCTTCGGACAAAAGTCCTACGCTTTGTCCGATGGAAATCCGATTGTGTGTATGAGGCTTTTCGGCTGCATTTACACCTGACAAACCACTGACTTGAATTGGCTGCCTGTCGCTCAACAAATATGCTAAAGAAGCAAAACAAACCACGCAACTGCTACCCATGTTTGGGGTGCCATTCACGTTTTTGCATTTTTGAAGCCATAATTAAAGCAGAATTTCATCCAAAAGTTAAAGGAGTTGTAAAGGAAAAAAATTTTTTGCCTAAAATTAATGTCTGCAAGGTAGACAGACAGAATGGTGTAATGATTTTGTTAAAAAACGAGTAAATACCTATTAAATTCCTTCATCTATATCACCTCCGGCATTCTAGTTTCTGTTCTCTCATTCACCTCCTGGTTTGCGGCGCTCGTTTATGTAAGAACTACGTGTGGAAAAGTGTAGCGCTAATAATGACACAAATAATGATAATACAATAAAGATTAAATCATGCAACACCACATGTGAATTAATGGTATTTAAAAGTCCATAAATGTTTTGAATGAATCGGTGAGTCGGTTTCTTTGAGTAAAACAGATACACAAAATCCAGTGCATAAAGAAGTAAAAAATCCACCACCGCTTATGACAAGGGGCTTACCGGACCGATTGGACCTAGACAGGCATATACCCACTAGGCCAATCAAGCTTTGTTAAAGTTGATATACTGAAGCGGGTACACCATACACGTCATGCGATTCGGTATCAATGAAGGCAAACCTCAGACAGATGATTCAAAAATACTTCCCAGCAAGCAGCAACTCTCAACAGATCACTCAGAGGGCAAATCAGTACTCCAACCGATAAGCATGAAAAAGAGAAGGCAAGGCGTACATAGCGTAATTCCGTAATAAAAATCGATATTTATTATAAAGAGAAAAACTCACATTTTGCAATGGTCAATAGAGCTTATAGAAAAAGGGTAGCAGGAACAACAGTAGTCCATCCCGACATGTTTCGTTACAAAAAGAACATCATCTGGGGTGATGATGTTCTTTTTGTAGCGAAACATGTCGGGATGGACTACTGTTGTTCCTGCTACCCTTTTTCTATAAGCTCTATTGACCATTGCAAAATGTGAGTTTTTCTCTTTATAATAAATATCGATTTTTATTACGGAATTACGCTATGTACGCCTTGCCTTCTCTTTTTCATGCTTATCGGTTGGAGTACTGATTTGCCCTCTGAGTGATCTGTTGAGAGTTGCTGCTTGCTGGGAAGTATTTTTGAATCATCTGTCTGAGGTTTGCCTTCATTGATACCGAATCGCATGACGTGTATGGTGTACCCGCTTCAGTATATCAACTTTAACAAAGCTTGATTGGCCTAGTGGGTATATGCCTGTCTAGGTCCAATCGGTCCGGTAAGCCCCTTGTCATAAGCGGTGGTGGATTTTTCACTTCTTTATGCACTGGATTTTGTGTATCTGTTTTACTCAAAGAAACCGACTCACCGATTCATTCAAAACATTTATGGACTTTTGAATACCATTAATTCACATGTGGTGTTGCATGATTTAATCTTTATTGTATTATCATTATTTGTGTCATTATTAGCGCTACACTTTTCCACACATTTTCTATTAGCAATTTTTTGATCTCTCTTGCTGTGTTAGTGGCTTTTTGTATTTTAAGATAGCGCAGTATTTTTTCTTTTTCGATTATGTAAGAACTACGCCCAGTAATTCACACCTCCTTGAAGTCTCTAACACGTAGAGAGCGTCCTGCCGCACAGATGTAGTTCCCAGGAGGGGGCGAGCACGTCACTGACCACCGCAGTAAAGCCTCCTGTTCACTTCCTGCTTGTCTGATTTTACTGACCACCGTGAATGAACAGAGAAAGAATAGAGGAACTTCTGAGCAAAAACCAACAATGCGGAAGTGAAAAGAGGAATGTCTGCAGGTAAAGGATGCTTATTATATAAAAAAAAATCCTTTATAACCCCTTTAAGGTGCCGCTTTTCTGCCCCCTTAAACGTTTTTGAGGGGTTGGTACCTGGTTTTATACAGGTACCCACTCCGACTTGGATCGCATAGGCCAGTGGTCTCCAAACTGCGGCCCATTGCTTGCTTTTATCCTGTCCGGGGCACTATTTCATCCACTGATACCAACAATAGAGCAGAATTCCTCCCAATGACACCAACAATGGGTCCTAATAACATCAATGATGGGAAAAAATTCCTCCAACTTACATCAATAATTGGGCACACTTAAGGTCCCTTTCACACTTGTACGACTTCAAAGTCGCGCGATTTTGCCATGATTTTACTGCGATTTTGCCGCGATTCGCGGTCGCGATTTCAATGAATGCCTGTGTAAGTGGCATCAAAATCGGACCAAAGTAGTGCAGGGACTACTTTGAAGTCGGTACTACTTAAAATCGTGCCAGTATGAATGGTGTTCATTAAAAATAGTAGAGAATGACTTGTCATATGATTTTGCAGTGCAGAGTTGTAAAGTAAAAAAAATTTTTTGCTGAAATGACTGTTTACAGGGTATAGAGACATAATAGTTAACTGATTCCATTTAAAAATGATTAAAATTGGATAAAAATCAATCATATTATGTACCTACAGTTCTAGTTTCGTTTTTGCATGTTGTTTCCTGCTTCTGTGATGTACAGAGCCACAGAGCCAATACAGGGCAGTGATGGTTTGGAAAACGAAACTGATTGGTGCTGAGGGGTTTTAAACACACAGTAATCACACCTCCTTGATTAGTGACCACAGAGAGAAAGCTCCCAGTACTGTGGTGATCAGGAAACAGACAACCAGGAAGTGTGGAGATCAGAGAAGGATTACAGCAACTTGAGAGCAAAAACGAACAATGAGGACATAAAAACAGCACTGCATTAAGGTAAAGGAAGCTATTAAGATAAAAAAAATCCTTTACAAACCCTTTAAACAGAAGGGGAGATCCTGAGGCTGGGTTCACACTATTGCCGCATGCGGCTCACAGCCGGTGCGTTCCTGTTCACCATTTCAGGTCTGATTCCAGACCAAATTTTGGGCTGAATTCGGACCTGAAACAGACCAAAAGACGCAAGGACTAGGGTGACCACATTTCCAAACTACCATTCAGGGACACCCCCCTTCCCAAAAATCAGCTTGTGCTGTAACGAATAACAGCACAGTGATTGGACACAAGAGGCGGGATTTATGATTTTTCCAATCACAAGCAGGGGGCGAGGACTGTGCTCCTCCAGGCATTCCCAGCCAGGGCAAGTACTGTCAGTGAGTAAAGCAGTGATGTGGAGGCCATTTTTTGGGGGCATCAAGTTTGCCCAGGGGGACCCGGTATTGTCCTGGAATGAAGGTGCCCGGGACAGACCTGCAAAATGCGGGACTGTCCCAGGGACACGGGACACGTGGTCACCTTAGCAAGGACCCTTGTGCAAATTCGCACTGAAGCCGCAGCAGAGATATGTGAACCAACTCTAAAGAGAGACAGTCACAATCACCTACAATGCAAATTAGATGCAGTAGAGAAGCCCACATCCAATTTGCATAGGTGTAAACCCAGCCTTATAGTTATTTAAAGCAGATCTAAACCCTAAAGCCTCAAACACACACGATCGGATATCTGATGGAATCTAATCCGATGTATTTTGTCGGATATCCAATGAAGCTGACTTTCATCAGTCAAAAATCCGACCGTGCCAAAACGTGGTGACGTAAAACATTACGACGTGCGGAGAAAAATTAAGTTGCTTCCGAGCATGCGTCCACTTGATTCTGAGCATGCATGGATTTTTGACCGATGGACTTCCACACAGAAGATCGTTTTTATCCATAGGAAAAATTTAAAACATGTTCTATGTTTTTTCACCGATGGAAAACAAACCGATGGGGCCCACACACGATCGGTTTATCCGATGAAAACAGTCCATTGGTCTGTTTTCATCGGACAAACCGATCGTGTGTACAGGGCTTAACTGAAATTTTTACGAAAGGCAAATCCACGTTGCACTACAAGTGCACTTGTAAGTGCAGTCACTGTAGATCTGAGGGGAAGCTTTGCTAATTTTATCATTCATTTATGTGCAAGCAAAAATGCTGTTTTTTATTTTGCTTGCCTGTCCCCCTAAGATCTACAGCAACCGCACTTGAAAGTGTACTTGTAGTGCAAAGTGAATATGTCTTTTGTAAATAACCCCCTGTCTATCATAAATAATCAGCATTTGTTAGTATTAAAAAATATAGTTCTTATTTGTTTGTTATTTTTTTTGTTATGTTTAGCTGTTTAATTTCTCCTAGTGCTGCTGATCTCCTACAGTCTATTTGAACCCACTTCATGTTTACATGCATGCAGGGCCGCCATCAGGAAATATGGGGCCCCCTACACAGCTTCAGGCATGGTCCCCCTGGAGCAGAGAACATGAGGGGGGTTGCTGCCGCCTGAAATTGAGAAGCGGAGGGCCCTTTACAAAAAAAAAAGAAAAATGTATATTAAAAAGGGTGTTTGCCACATGGGGCCCTGGGGACATCTGAGCCCTTTGATAAAATATATATTAAAAAAAAGAAAGAAAAAGAAAATCAAAGAAATAAAACAATATCAATTTTTTTTTAATAAAAAAATGGGGGTTGCCATTCGAGGCCCTGAGGACCTCTGGGCCCTTTATTAATTATAATATATATATGTATATTTATATATATATATATATATATAAAAAATATAAAAAGGGGGGTTGTCATACAGGGCTCTGGCGATCTACGGGCCCCTGGGGACCTCCAGACCCCTAAAAAAAATTGGCCCTTTAATAAAAAATAAAATAAAAAAAAATATATATATTTTTATATAAAAAAGGGGGGGGTTGCCATCCGGGGCCCTGGGGACCTCCGGACCTCTTAAAAATTTTTTTTTAAAAAAAAATGGCTCTTTAATAAAAAAAATAGAATACAAATATATTAAAAAAATATATATTTTTTTATAAAAAAATTAATTAAAAAAGGGGGGGTTGTGAACCTCTGGACCCCTTAAAAAAAATTAAAAGGGGGGCGGACCCCCGGGCCCCTTACAGGTGTACAGTGCTGCCTGTACCCCCCTGATGGCGGCCTTGCATGCATGTGATCCAGTGTCAACTGCATATTATTGTACTGCTTTATAATAGTGACACTGGAGGAAGACACATAGCTGCTTATAGGGGGAGATCTACTAAGGGCCCTTTCACACGGTGCAGACCGGTTTTCGGTCCGCTCCGTGTGTGTCCGTCGGCTCAGTGGGGGGTCCCGCTCAGCTGTCGGCGGACAGGGCGGTCCCCACACACTGTGTCTCTCCTCCGCTATCCCCTATGGGGAATCGGATGGAAACGGACCGTCTGTCCGTTTGCATCCGATCCACTGGACAGAAGAAAAATAGGGTTTTCTTCCGTCCGCAAAACGGATCCAGACGGACGCGGATCGTAGGCGGACGTTAGCGGATGCATCATCTGCTAACGGATCCGCTCCCATAGGGCCCCATTCTAAGTCCATTTACGGACTTAGAAAAAGCAGACTGTTTGTCCGCACGTGTGAAAGGGCCCTAAATCTAATGCGCATAGAATCTGGTTCAGCTTTACATAGTAAGCAATCAGCTTCTAACTTCAGCTTGTTCAATTAAGCTTTGACAAGAAAACCTTGAAGCTGATTGGTTAATATGCACAGCTGCACCAGTTTTAGTAAATCTCATAGTGTTTGCTGGAAGGGTGACAACCCAGGAGAGGAATTGGGAGAAAAGAACAAAGTGCTGTCATCTTATAACAAGAAAATATCAAACAAGGACCATCATAGCAAGGTTACCAGGTATTTTTAGAGGTCCGATTCATACTGTTGTGATGTATTAGCAGGGTCAGAATAAGAGCTTTGTGACCCTAAGATGAGGATTTTGGGGGTCTTTTTCTGGTGCTTCATCAGAGCCTAGTGCAAGATACAGCCAGAGATAAGCACAAGGTGGTTTGGGGAAGGGGGGAGAATCTAAGCCTGCATTGGGGACACAGCTGTGATATGGGGGGCTGGGGGTACTGCCTGGGTAGTTCATTTTATTTGGCTGGTCCTATATTAACCACTTTTAATACAAGGTATTTTACCCCCTTCCTGCCCAGGCTAATTTTTAGTTTTCAGCGCGATCATGCAACACTGTACCCGGATAACATTTTTGATTTTTGACATCCTGCCAGTACACTGCTCCAGCGTGAAAGCCCTTGGGGCTTTCACACTGGAGAAACAGCAGCAGCTGTTTTAAGTTGCTTTGCAGGCGCTATTTTTAGCATTATAGTACCTGCAAAGCGACCCAATGTGAAAGGGGTCTTAAGGACCGAGCCTCTTTCTGAGATTTTTTGTTTGCAAGTTAAAAACTATTCTTTTTATTTTTTGCTAGAAATTTTACCCCCAAACATTTTATACTTTTTTATACACCCTAGGGAATAAAATGGCGTTTGTTGCAATACTTTTTGTCACACCATATTTGCGCAGTGGTCTTAAAAGTGCACTTTTTTTAATAAAAAAATAAGACAACAGTAAATTTAGCCCATATTTATTTTTTATTATTTTATTTTTTATTGTGAAAGATAATGTTATGCCGAGTAAAGTGATAGCCAACGTGTCACGCTTCAAAGCTGCGCCCGCTTGTGGACTGGCGATAAACGCTTACCCTTAAAAATCTCCATAGGCAACATTTAAAAAAAATTCTACAGGTTGCACGTTTTGAGTTACAGAAGAGGTCTAGAGCTAGAATTTTATTGCTATCACTCTAATGATCGCGGCGATACCTCACATGTGTGGTTTGAACACCGTTTTTGTATGCGTGCACATATGCGTTCGCTTCTGCGCGCAAGCTCATTTGGATAGGGCACTTTAAAAAAAAAAAAAATTATGTTTTTCTTATTTACTTTATTTTGACACTGTTTTTAAAAATTGGATCACTTTTTTTCCTATTACAAGGAATGTAAACATCCCTTGTAATAGAAAAAGAATATGACAGGTCCTCCCAAGTCTGAGATCTGGGGTCAAAAAGACCTCAGACCAGTCCTTTAAGAGCATTGGGTGGAAGTGATATGGAGATTGGTGACTGGTGGGGGGCCATCTTCCCCTCACACGTCTCCATACACAGCAAGGGAGCAGACACGATCGCCGCTGCTGACAAATCCAGTAAGCAGTGGAGGATACCGGAGAGCATATCTGCTACACAGACCACTTTTATCTTGTAGCAGACCGCCTGCTGACGATAGAAGAGGAAACAAATTTTTTCCTCAGTTTAGGCCGATAAGTATTCTTCTTCATCGCAATAAGTGTATATTGATTGGCGCAAAAGTTAGTGTCTACAAAATAGGGGGGAGATTTTATTTATATATATCTCTTTTTTTTTTTTTTTTTTACTAGTAATGGCGATGATCTGTGATTTTTATTTAATATCGTGACTGCGACATTGCGGTTGACATGCCATTAACGTTTTATACAGCGATCAGTGCTATAAAAATGCACTAATTGCAAAAAGTGTAGCTGCTGGCTTATAATAAACAATCACTTACCTGCTCCAGCATTCCAGCGACGCGCCGGCCGGGGCTCTGCTCCCACCCCGGCCAGCGTCCTCGTCGTAACTGTGGGCAACCGGCCGTGACAGCCTTCGGCTGCGCGGCACTGATTGGACAGGCGATTGCATGGGACCTGTCATGTGTCCCCAGTGATCGCCTACAGGGAGGGGCTGCTGTAGGCGGTTAAGCTTAATCGCCTAACCAGCCCCTCGGCGGAAGGAGGAAGTGGGACAGGAAGTCCCACTCCTCCTGAAGACCCCACTCGCCCCCCCCCCCCCAAAAAAAAATACATGCCAAATGTGGCATGTGAGGGGGTGAGGAGTGGGATAAGCGGAAGTTCCATTTTTGGGTGGAACTCCGCTTTAAGCACCTCTTTGTGAAAGACGCTGGGTGGAAAATTGTTGGTAATTCTGACAGCCACTTATCAGGGTACAATAGCCCACAGTGGGAGGTTCTTTAATCCAGACTGTTAACGTGGCTGGAGGAATCCATTCCATTTATTCAGACCATTTTGCCAATAGGTGTCTCTCATTGCCATTTCCGAAAGTTGGGAGGTATGGATGATGAGATACATAGTTTATGTATCATGGGGGGGCTGTTATATTCTCACTTGGGGTCCGGGGATTAATCTTGTAATTGACTAGTTTGTGGTGGAGTCATAATGAGTAAAATTTTATTATGATGGATGATTTTTTTTTGGTTTCTTCAATTCTTAAAAGTAAATAGTAAAATGTTAATGAAGTGATAAGTGTACCTGTGCTATGGTTATATGTAATGCACTAACTGTGACTAATAATAAACGGGAAAGATGTAAATTACGATTGTGGTTGAAACTGTAAGGTCAAAGGACCCCATAAGATGACAACATTTTTTTTTTTTTTAACTTGCCGCTGCTTCTAACATCATGTATATAAAGTGCCTGCGTAATCATAAGGTAAAAGTCCATCCGTGCAAGCAAATTTACAAATATTGTTGATTCTTACTTTAAGATTCAGGTGCCACTAGGGTTGCGACATCATCCCTTTTAATCCAGGACACATATGAATTACACAGGTTCTGAGGCTGCTTTAATGCAGGTAAGGCACCAATGAGTTTAATTACCACCTTAACCACTTGCTTACTGGTTACATATACCCACTTCCTGCCCCTCTTGAAATTTCAGCTTTTAGCACTGTCGAGCTTTAAATGACAATTGCGCATTTATGTCCTTTTTTTTTTTCCCACAAATATAGCTTTCTTTTGGTGATATATGATCATCTCTGTGGTTTTTATTTTTTGCGCTTTAAACAAAAAAGCCTGAAAATTTTGAAAAAAAAACAATGATTTCTTTGTGTGTGTGTATATATATATATTCAATTTTTTTTTTTTTGTCAGGACTGCGATATTACGGCGGACCCATGGGACACTTTTGACACATTTTTGGGACCATGCACATTCATACAGCGAACCCTGCTCTAAATATGCACTGATTACTGTATAAATGTGACTGGCAGGGAAGGGGTTAACACTAGGGAGCGACAAAGGGGTTAAATGTGTTCCCTGGGGATGATTCTTACTGTGGGGAGAGGGGACTGACTGGGGGAGGTGACCGATGGTTGTGGCCGCTAGGCGCGCGCACCAGCACCTGAGTGACGTGGCGGGACGCCCGAGGTCGTCAATAGATGGCCTCCTAGCATTGAAGAGCCACCTTGTGGCCGTCAAACTACAATGGCCCGGATATGAAGTGGTTAATCAGCCACAAAACCTGTGTAAGGCTGGGTTCACACTACGATTTTCCCGTCCGTCAGCCGCATACGATTTATATGAAAAAACGTATGCGGCTGAAACGGATTGAACCGTACGTAAACGTATGCGTTTATAAAACGTATACGGTTTCAAAAGTGCATACGGTTCCATCCGGTTTTGATTAAAAAAACGCATACGTTTTTGGAATTAGTGTCATTTAATAAATAAAGATTTTCTTGTTTTGAAAATGTGCATGCGCAGACGAAAAACGCATATGGTTTATACGTATGGAACCGCACATATGTGCGTTTTCCATTGACTTTAATGTTAAAAAAAACGTATGTGTTTGCCATACGGTTTCAAAAACGGACTCAAAACCGTGGTCGAACACGGTTTTGCGTACTGTTAAAAAACGTTTTGCCAGCAAATCGTACACACCCGGATGCATCTGAGTGCATACGATTTGCAATGCATTGTCTATGTATGCGTTTTCCCGTACGGGCCCGTACGTTTTCAAAACTGAAATCGTATGCGGCTGACGGACGGGAAAATCGTAGTGTGAACCCAGCCTAATTAATGTGTCCTGGATTAAAGGTATGATGTGGCAACCCTAGGTGCAGCTCTATACTCATCTCTTGAGTCCTCACTCACCAGCAATATGATTCAAAACCACATGTCTTTGTCCTGCACCGGCGGATGAATCTAGCTCCTTTCTTCTCCTCTAATTACAAGGCTCCCATCACGGTGGTATTAAACATACCAATGAAGAGAGATATTCATACCATAGTGCTGTCTGGTTTATTGGAAATATTAAAAAAACTCACTTGGAGCAATAAAAAAAACATTTGGGCATATATGTAATGGTTGTTTGCCGAAGTGCCGTGTGTTCCACCCGTCAGATTAAGGTCTCTATCTTGTCCCCCACTTGACTCATTTACCCCCTTCCAATGGGCATCTTCAGAAGCTTTCAGGGATATAGTGCACTTTCAAATGTCCCATTTTCCTCAAAGGCTAAGTTCACCTTTCAGAACATGTTTCCACCATATTAAGGGTGGAACATGTCCTTACCCCCATTCCCCCCCCCCTCATGGTCTTCTTTCTGCACCCACTGTTACAGTTTAAAAATCAGCGTGGTCGTATGGGGCTCTGCCCACACAGCATATCATTCATTCAGAGCTTTCTGTGAATGATTTGAACTACGAATACCATCAGCCTTTAGTTCCAAATGGCCTGCAGGGGCACTGGTGAGCCATGCAGCTTGTAAACAGTCAGCCCTTATTAGAGGTACAGGATGAAAGCTGCAGTGATTGTCTGTTAGGCTGGGTTCACACCTATGCAAATTGGTTGCGGCTTAAATGTGGCTTGGATGCTTAAATCGCATCTAATACGCAGAACATTTCTAAATACATTGTTTTCAATGAGGCTGGTTCACATATGTGCGATGCATTTGCACTGCGCATTGCAGAAAAAACGTTTGCGGATTTTTTGCCTTGCGGTGCGGCTCAGGTGCGAATTCAGTCCCATTATCTTCTATGGGTACGCAGCTGATTCGCAGATGTGTTCATTTTTCTTCAGGAATTTCTCTCATTCAGCACAATACATTTCTCCCCCTCTCTCCTCTCACCCGGAACTTCTCTTAGGTCTCCAAATTTGCAGCTAAAAACGGATCTAATCTGCTGAACACTTCTCTTATCTTATCACTTTTTGCGTTTATTTTTGGGGGAAAAAAAAACAATATTTTCTGCTATAATATATACCCCCCCAAAAATATATGTGCCGATACGTATTGTACGTTTTTTTTTTTTAACAAAAATAGGTAGAAGAATACGGATCGGCCTAAACTGAGGGGGAGTGTGTATATGTGTGTGTGTGTATATATATATATATATATATATATATATATATATATATATATATATATATATATATATATATATATATATATATATATATATATATATGTGTGTGTGTTTTTGGGGGTATTGATTATAGTAAAAAATATTACTTTTTTTTAATTGTATTTTTATTTTTTTATTGTCGCTCTATTTGTTTATAGCGCAAAAAATAAAAACGGCAGAGGCGATCAAATACCACCAAAAGAAAGCTCTATTTGTGGGGGGAAAAAAGGATGCCAATTTCTGTTTGGGAGCCACATCGCACGACTGTGCAATTGTCAGTTAAAGCGACGCAGTGCCAAATCGCAAAAAGGGGCCTGGTCCTTTACCTGCATATTGGTCTGAGTCTTGCGTTGTTAAAAGGTTCAGAATGTGAATACAGATTCTCTCTCCATAGAATTACTGTATCTGAAGTTAAAACAAAAGTATAGAGTTGTTTAAAAAATGTACAGCCTCAATACGATGCTACATCTGTGCTCTGCACTGATAAATGAGTGATCAAACAGCACTGATCACTCCGTCGAATCGTCGGCTCATCTTAAAGTGGATGTAAGCCCTCACATATACACAGTAAGGTGAACAGTCTCAGATGATATACAGAGATGAAATAAACCCCCCTATATAAGTCTTATGTGTGTGTGTGTGTGTGTGTGTGTGTGTGTGTGTGTGTGTGTATATATGTATATATAAAATATATAATCTCTTTATTTGACATTTAGAAAGTGGAGATTGTGTTAGGATTTTTTTTCTCTTCCTGCTTGGCTCTGCAGAGAAGCCTGGGCACACAGCCAAGACCACTGATTGGAAAGGCACACCCCCCCCCCCCTCTCCTCATAGGTAGAGACTCTTGGCTCCATTCTTTCTATCGACCAGAGAGTTCTGCTAATTCATTTATAGCAACCCTCGACTCAACTCTGGCTGCTCTTATCATGGGATGGAAACTTATCAGGCTGATAACAGAGGAATGCAGCAAGAGACGGCTACTAGACACAGGGATTTGAAGAGCGATTAGAAAACTCTGCAGATCTATGTGCCCAGCTCAAATTTCATGAATTGGGTTTACAAATACTTTAAGTGAGAAAGTACTTGTCTCATTATATTCTGTTTCAATGTATGTATTGGTTTTATGATGCAACATAAGAAATCAGAAGCAGGAATATGGGTCACAGGGGCTAAAGAATGATTAGGTATTGGAGGAATCCAAAAAATAACAGAACAATCGTAGTTAAGAACCTTTATGCAATTGAGATGATATTGAAAGAATAATAAATGAGGAAAAATACATATTCCACAGCCTATTCACAGTCATCTCAGGGGTGGCCAAACTCCTGCAACCAATCTAAAAAGAGTTCCTCTGTAATGCCCCATACACACGATAAAAAATTCCAACACGAAAACTGGATTTTTTTCTGATGGAATGTTGGCTCAAACTTGTGTTGCATACACACGGTAACACAAATGTTGTCAGAAATTCCGATCATCAAGAACGCTGTGATGTACGACAAGCCAAGATCAACGAAGTTCAATAGGCTCTTCTGCTTGATTCTGAGCATGCATGTTTTTTTTTTTGCGCATCGGAATTGCATACAGACGAGCAGAATTTCCAACGAGAACTTTTTCAGTCGGGGGGAAAAATGGAGAACCCGCTCTCAATCTTTTGCTGCCAGAAATTGACAGAAAATTTTGAATAAAGCATACACATGGTCGGAATATCTAACCAAAAGCTTGCATCCAAATTTTTTTTTGATGGAAATCCTATTGTGTGTACAGGGCATAAGAATGATAAAAAAGAGCCAGAAAGAAAGTAGGAGGAGTAAAGGAAAGCCAAAGTCTAGAGAAGAAAAGAGAAAAGGTAAGGGCAAAGATTCAATTGGGGATATATACATATGCTATGGTAATCTTTTTCTAAATTTTTTTTGGCAATATTGGATTATGCAGAATATTATCTGGCCAGACCGTTTTACATGTTTTATTGTAATTTAACTGTGACATTTGACAACCTTCAAATAAATGTTTTCTACCATTATTCGACAAACAAAAAATTCTTCAATCACATTTTATATTGCTGTCCAAAGCCCCACTGGGGAAAATGTCCTTTTATCAGAGAAAAAGTAAGGGGAGAACTCTGACTCTGTCAGAAGCAGCCAGAGAAGGCCCAAACAAGCCAGTTGAAGTACGGGAAACTTATGTCACATTAAATTCTACCTAATACATTCCACTTCATTTAAACTGCTTCTCTTCAATGTGAATCCTCTGGTGTCGGGTAAGATTTGTCTTTAGTGAGAAGCATTTTTCACATTCTGAACATCTATAATATGGCTTCTCTCCTGTGTGAGTTTTCTGATGTTGAACAAAACTTATTTTATAAGAGAAGCACTTGCCACATTCCAGGCATGCATATGGCTTCTCTCCTGTGTGAATCCTTTGGTGTTGAGTAAGACTTCTCTTTTCTGTGAAGCATTTTTTACATTCTGAACATTCAAAAGGTTTCTCTCCTGTGTGAGTCATCTGGTGCAGGATAAACTGTGCCTTCCGCATGAAACACATGTTGCATTCTGAACATCTAAACTGCTTCTCTCCTGTGTGGCTTTTCTGGTGTCGCTCAAGAAGTTTCTTCATTGAAAAGTACTTGTCACATTCTGTACATCTAAATGGTTTCTGTCCTGTATGAGTTATCTGGTGTTGCGTAAGATGTCCCTTCTGTAAGAAGCATTTATCACATTCTGAACATTGAAATGGCTTCACTCCTGTGTGAATCCTCAGGTGGTTAGTCAGATGACCCTTTTCTGTGAAGCATTTGTCACATTCTGAACATCTGAAAGGCTTCTCTCCTGTGTGAATCCTCTTATGATTATTGAGATGTGATATGACACTAAAGCATTTTTCACATTCAGAACATGAAAACGGTTTCTCTCCAGTATGAACCCGCTGGTGAATTGTAAGATGTGCCTTACAAAGGAAACTTTTCTTACAGTGAGGGCACAGATATGGCTTGTCATTTCCCAGACTCATTGTGTGCTGATGTAGACCTTCTCAGCTTTAAGACTTCTAAAGTAGAAATTTAACAGATAAAGTAAATGCCTGTATTACGAATAAAAAATAGTAATAGAAATAATTTCAACAGATCAACCCAAAGATTTAAAAAACACACTATAGTTCTAGATGTGAAAGGACACACGGGACATTACCTTTTTAAAATGGCTGAAGACAGGTTTTGTATTTAAGAGTGGAGTCTTAAAGTTGTACTAAACCAAAGTTTAACATTGCAGCTTACCAATCCTTCGCTTTCTTTAAGACTTCTTCACCTGGTAATCTGGCTAGTAACACACCTCCTGTATTAGAGTGCCCTCCACTCTGGAAAAATTGGCACAAGGGGCACCTTTGGACAGCACCATCCTCGGTGTAGGAGGAACAGTTTTAGATACACTAACAAATACAAGCCAAACCTCAGTTAACACTGCAGTTCCAGCAACTTTTTTTTTTTTTTTTTTTTACATGGACACGATTAAAAGCTGATCGTTATAAGCATCCCTGTCGGTGGTAAATGGTTTGTCTCAATCTCTAAAAGATGCATTTGCAGGAGAGCTTGTTTTGATGAAAAACTGCAGACTTGCTGGCAGGATCACCAGATTTAAAAAAATAAAGAGTGCCTAAAAATAATACAGCAATAACATCTAAGATTTGGTAAGCTGTAATATAATACATGTTTGCTGTTGGGTTTAATACTGCTTTAGGTGGACCGATTTTAATGATGCGCCTATTTTATTTGTTTAGGATCAGGGACTCAGGACTGGTGGCTCTTGGTACAGGCCTTTCCTAGACAAACCAAAAGAATTCTTCTGCATTCCCTTATTTCTAACTTTTTACATACTATATAAAAAAATGTTTGGCTTCTCCCATAAATGTATTTGTATGTCCAGCAAATAACTGAGTGCATCTAAAAATCCATATAGCATGTAGATGGAACTTGTTGACCGTTCAGTAGGGAGCTCATAGAAAGATGGGCATATGTGTAGCAGGCCAGGTCTTGTTGCAATCAATGATGTATAAGGGCGGAGCCACGCACTGACTTCATCGCGTTAATGTGACCCCGGAAGCACGGGTGTACGTTTTTGTTTATAAAAAAATTCTGCCAGAAATGTTAAACATATTGGTGTATATCTTACGAATTGCTCCGAGGAGACAGCTTCTTTGCATGGATTGAGTATAGACCAGCTGGAAGTCAAGGAGTTAGCAATCCCTGGGATCTCCCATTATCAGATCGGGTGGATATATACGCCTTCTTGACCCCCATCTAACAGGGGGTACAACTCGTCTGGTAAGAGCATTCACTTACCTTTTACCTTATGTGATCTTGTGGAGATTCTCCTTTAATCATCCAAGTTTGTGAATCGGTGTTGGATTTAATCTTTTTATTTTCTGTTTGGATTTATATGAATTGGGATGGAATGTTCAAACCATTTAAGTCTGAATATAATTTTTTTTTTTTTTTTTTTTTTTCTCGCGTATTCTTGTATATAGCAATTCTACCATATTCAGTCCATTCAAGCACTGTATATGCACAATGGTCGGTTTATTTTGACCCTTTAGTGCAAACGTATTTCCTTTTGTATTGTCTATGTCTAATGATGTATAAGACTTGTCAAAACTATAGGAATAAGACATGCAGTATATGCAACAGACATTACTTGTAATTTGTGTGTGTGTGTGTGTGTGTGTGTGTGTGTATATATATATATATATATATATATATATATATATATATATATATATATATATATATATATATATATATATATAAATTATTTATAAAAAAAATCAGTAATAGCAGAACATGTTTACAACGTCGCTAAATCCCTTAAAAAGTTCATCAAAAATTTGTAGCAAACTCATCAAGGGTATAGTTTCAAAAAAATTGCTGCCAACTAGTGATTCATAGAGCAGAGAAGCAGAATGTAAAGAAATGCTGTAAATAATATCACTTGCTGTATTTTTCAGTATCATGTAACAAGCATGTAGTGTCAAAGCAGGGCAACAAACATGTCACTCTTTCATTTGGTTGTCCCATTGGACCTATGATTGTGACTTGAATTTTTATACTGTAGTTTGATATTGGACAGGCTCTGGTACTGAGGTGTGTGTGTGGTAGTAATAAATAAAATATATATTGGTGTGTATGTACAGTATATCACTCCTAAAATTGAAAGATGAATGTTGATGCACTAGATCAGCCATTCTCAACCAGGGTTCCGTGGAACCCTAGGGTTCCTCCAGAGGTGGCTAGGGGTTCCTTGAGCTGTGGCTGATTTACCTTCTGTTTGATGGTGCCTACATACTTCTGAGCCAATACCACTTGGAGGAGCCAGTGGTATTACACCAATGATCTTCATAGTTCTCTGTAAGTGGGGCATTCTTACCACTACTGTAAAAAGGGCATTCTTCTCACTGACCCCCAATGAATGGGTTTTATCAGGGGTTCCCCGAGACCGGAAAATTATTTTTAGGGTTCCCCAGCGGTAAAAAGGTTGAGACAGGCTGCACTAGATTGTAAAATACTCAAGCTGTGTGTGTGTGTGTGTATATGTATATAATATAAATATACAAAATTTCCTGCTTGGCAGTCAGCTAACTGATTAGAGGGGAAAAAAAATACAAAGTTAACTTTAGCATTTTAAACCCACCAGTAAAAAATACCACAGATATAAAGTCCACCCTAAAATTTCACTTTTCAGTGCATAAAGAAGAAACAAATCTTAATTGTGCATAAAGAAGAAACACATCTTAATTGTGCATATACAGTACAATCAAAAACAAAGTGTACCTACCTGGTATAATGTAGTATTGGGATCCTCCTAAAAGCTTCTTGTGCTCTTGACCAGCAGTTCTTGTAATGAACTGAGTTCTCCCTTGGCTCTTTTATTTCATCACCATTAAATATATTTGGTGGCCTCCTATTGGCTGAAAAAATAAGCTCTGCTTAACAAATTGGACAATTTAATGTATTCTTTAGAAGGTTTCAGCTACTCTTTGTCTCGCCTCTCCATCACAGACACAGTCAGGACAAGTTCATTGATATTCTAATATGTAAAGGGGAGACAATAGGACGGAACCTTCATTGAAAAAAATTGCCTTCCCTCATTAACATTACCCAGGTGATACTATAATTGTATTTGCAAGACAAAAGCTACTGGTGTTGGTAAAGACCCGTACACACATCAGAATATTTTACAAAAAAATACCGCTTTCAATGCGATCTTATGATAATCTGATCGTTAATGCACAGCTTTCGTTCAAAATTTTCCAAAGGGACAAACACAAATATTTCTAGTACGATATCAGATCGTAAGGTGTGTGTTTGTTTTTTTTTTTTTCAGTACAGATTTCATCTGAAAATGCATTACATCACTTCTGAGTCGTTGTTCTTTCATACGAGAATTTTCGTACTTTAGTAACCTATTTGTTTTCGATATGGTTACTAGCATACAAAATAAAAAGCTCATTGTGTCTACTAGGCTTAAAGTATAAAAATTGTGTGTGTATGTATATATATATATATATATATATATATATATATATATAAAAAATTGGCTAGTGTAGAGAGGAATTGGAACACTTATTAGTTTTTATTGCTGTCTGTGCACACATTAAGGAGATTCATTCATTCTTTCTATTTGTCCTGTTTACCATTATTATTGAAAGTATAAGTAAAAAAATCCCACATTTTGGGTTGTCTCCAGAAAAGTCATGGAGGGGACATTTTTCCAATGGGGACACTAGTTCTGGTGAGCTGGAGGTCCCCAAGGAATTCCTTTAAATTGCAGAGATTTTAAGACACTTCCTGTTTTTGTTATGGGACAGAAAGTGAAGGAAAACTCCCCGATTAGAAACTGATGGCAACAAAAATCTGACAGGGGTTGTTATCCTATCTGAGGCCCCATACACACGACTGGTTTTCTCGGCAGAATTCAGCAAGAAACTCGATGGGAGACATATTCTGCCGAGAAAACCGGTCGTGTGTACACTTTTTGCCGAGAAACCCGTCGAACTCGATGAGCCAAAAAGAGAGCATGTTCTCTATTTCCTCGATGGGCAGTGGGAAAATTTGGCTCGACAAGTTTTTTGACAGCCGAACAAGGAACTAGACAGGGAAAATGATGTGTTTTTGCCCGTCGAGTTTCTCAGTCGTGTGTACGTGGCCGTACGCTATCCCAAATGAAAAAACAAGTTTTGCCTATAGTTCAACCATAAAGGAATGTTTTTGTGGTCTTTAAAGCCTGGTACACACTATTATTTTTTCTTTGTGAAGGGATTGCATGCATCTTATTCAGTTGAATCATGAGAGTTTGCCATTTGACCATTATGGTCCATCTGAGAGACTGATGCCGTGTCCACGCGACCATTTTTATGGTCTAGAAAAGTTTTTTTTTCAACCCAAATATTGTTAAGCCAGCCTTGTCTACACACGATCGTGAAAAAAAAAATGCTCTAGGAAAGCACAGTGATGTACGACAGCACTATAAAGGGGACGTATCATTCAGATGGCGCCACCCTTGGGGCTGCTTTTGCTGAAATTGTGTTTAGTAAAAGTTTGAGACAATTTGCGAATTTCAGTCTGTTACAGCGTGATGAATGTGCCATCTCCATTGCAAGCGGTAGTTTTACCAACACGAGCACTCCAGTCTCATAACTTCTGAGCATGCGCGTTATTTTCACATTTTAAAGCCCACACATGCCCATTTTTTACGACTTTAAAAAAAAACCTCAAAATGTTACTTTTATTTTAATGCCCATTTTTAACGTTGCGAAAAATGCTCTGGAGCCCACACGATTGTTTTTTAATGACATTGCGAAAAATGGTCGTGTGTGTGTGTGTGTGTGTACGCGGCATCATACTTCTCTGGATTCTTTTATTTTTTTTATTTATTTTTTTTTGTATTAAAAGTAGATTTTATGTTTACTTATTTCATCTGTGCATTATTGGATAAATGCTGTGAATATGCACACCGTCTATTGTGTTTCTCAACTTTAGTAAATCGGCCACATTATCTGTATAGAATTTTGTATGTTCTTAGGTGTGTGGAATGTAAACACAGGGATGGAGGTCCTGGGTGGCATAATTTACATATGTAGGGGTTGTTCATTATTTTTGTCAATGTGCTTCACAAGGCTAGGCTCGTTTCCTTCTGTATTGTTATAGGCTTGATACATTTCAAAAGTTATTTACTAAAGAAGCGGCCTTTTTTCGTAGTCTGGGTTCCTTTTTGAATTCTATTGTTCAGAGTATCAACTAATGTTTTGGACATTCTTTCTCTAACTGTTCACCCATGTCCTATATTATTCTACAGTTAATGTGAGGGGGGGGACTTTAGTGATCAGTATAGAGAAGCCCATTAGATTCCATGTCAAAAGTAAAGGATGTAAAAGATGTAAAACCTTTTCTAGACCATAAAAATGGTCGCGTGGACACAGCATCAGTCTCTCAGATGGACCATTATTCTTTTAATTATGAGGGGTGACTTGTATCAGTAACTATTATTGTAAGGGACCCCTCTCTGCTGACCACCAATATAATGCTGAGGACACTTTTGCATTGATCACTAATTTAGGGGGGCATTTATCTACTGCCTCCCTCCCCCCCCCCCCCCAACTGAAGAGGGGCATGATATTTTTCACTGTCTTCCTTACCTTTCAGATAATAAAAATTATCTTTTAATGTTATGATTATATAGATTGTATCTATAACTTGCTCATACATGCTAATGTACCTTGTACCGAAGATGTAAAACTTTTTTCAGTTTGCAAAATAATGATTTACTTCTCTAATTATCTTATAAGATATAGAAATTGGTAAATAATGTATTTGATATATCTACTAGCTATGTTTGATTATAAATACCCATTTTTTTTTTTATAGGAAATAAAAAAAAGTTTGCTGGTTTTTAAGATGTTTTATAGTTTAGTAATGTATGTTTTGGAATAAAGAATAAGTATACAATATTATGCCATCTTTGGGGGGGGGGGGTTTAAAACACAGGTCATTTTGCAGAGATTTCATATTTCAAGATACAGTGGAACCCTCGGAATGCGGTTAACAAGCGTGTTGCAATACAAACAATTTTTTTTTTTTTTTTAAAACCTAAATCTGATTTGTTTGGAAATTTCACAAAAAGAGCAGGATTCGAGCCTCTGTGGTGTAAAGTATGCAATTGGTCAGAGGTGTGTGGCACGCAATTTGGTCAGAGGTGTGTGGGCAACCCGGTGACACTCAAAACCGTTTGGAGCCACTCAGAAATACTCAGTTTCTCCCGACTCCACTCACCTCGAACTCTGCCCATCGTCTGGCACATGCGGTATTGCAATTTTATAGAAGTCAACGTGGGACAAATTATTTTCGTTTCCATTGACTTTTATGGGGAACTGGGGAAACTCGCTTTTGATATGTAAGTGCTTTTGGATTACAAGCATTCTCCTGGAACTGATTATGCTCATAATTCAAGTTTCTACTGTATTTATTATAAAGGGGGATGGGGTGGGTGAGACGGTGAGTAATCCTTGTAGTAGTGGTGGTGACTTGCAGGGATTTTCCACTTCTACAGGAATTCTGCTGATCGCCAAGATGAACTAATGTATTTATCTTAAACCCAAGCATCAGAAGCTTTACTTTAGCCACATGAATATCATTTTTTTAAATCCTATTGGACTCCTCCTGAAGTTGGTTTTCACTCTTTTGATAACCAACATTTTTTTTTTTTTTTTTCCTTCTGAATATTGGCTTTGTGAATTGAGTATGAAGTCTTTGATAGTAACTAACTCCAATACCACATGAGAAAGTGCTAACCCTAAAATCACTGTTCTACTGGTGTAACAAGAGAAATTCTTAAACATTATATACATTGATAGTTGAGATCTATTTATATTAAAGCGAGTTATGTTTGAGTAAAACGAGAAACTCACACTGTAGAATTTGTAAACTCATATTCATATCCTTTTGTTGTGGTGATCAT